>BMAW01062868.1:65392-122780 GCA_019974015.1 Nephila pilipes
TTTATGGTAGCCTTTGTCTTTGGGAAATAAAATTTTAAATGAATTGCTCTGTTAAATGTATTATTCATAATTGTTATTCAGAATATTAATTATGTATGTGTTTTATGTACTTAATCTGTTAAGAAAATAGAACATATAATTTTGTATATTTTTTATTCTTTTTTATTGTAATTAATTTTCTTAATTTTACTTTATGCATAGATATGTATTATAAATATGTATACGGGAAAAAGGTCTTGAAGAGAGGATTACTTGCAAAAAGTTTCCTGGAATTATAATAATAATAATAAAAGGTTAAGAAATCCTATTGTAGATTTTTAAGAGCTATCCTCATGATTCTTGGAGAATTTTAAACTTTTTAAAAATATGATGCATACATTGTAATGAAAACTCCAGACTCATGCAGCTTCTGGATAAAATAAAATATCAATTAAGTGGCTGATCTGGTGCTAAATTTGCCACACTCTATCAGAAGAAATAATAGGACTTTTTTTTATGTTATATCTGTAAACCTTAAAGTTCTTGTAATGTGTGAAAAGCAATGAGGTACAATTTCTGTGTTTTGTGGATCAAGATTCAAAATTAAGAGGTTTAACCAATGCTTACTATGTTGTTGAAATGCATTTCTCGTTGAAAAGTACATTACTATTAAATAAATCCTGATTTATTATAAAGTTATAAAAAGTAAAGAATTTTCATGCTTTCACAATATTTTAAATGCAAATGAAAAAAATATAATTGAATATATAATTCATTTTTTTTAAAAAAATTTACACGCTTGCACACACATACTTTTATGAATTTATTTTGTCTGTTAAATTCCTACTGAACTAATATTATGTCATATTAAATAATTAGAGGAAAATGGTGGAATTTTACCTCAGATATTTGCTATTTCTTTTATACAATATTATCACTTTTTATTGCTAGTACCTCTCGTACCCCTCTCTTCTCATTCATGTGTGCAAGAGTTGTTCAATAAGTCCTAAGAAAAAGATAGAAAAACAAATAATAATTTTTTTTTATTTTTCAACATAATCTCAATTTAGCTCTACACACTATTCCAAGCATTTCACCAACTTTTTAAAACCATCTAAAAAGTAAGATTTTTGAAAGTCATTGAAATTGGTCATCTATTTGGGTGCTGACCTCTTCGTTCAAAGTGAACCTGCCAAGCCAATTTTCTGAAATTTGGAAGTAAAAAAAAATTCACTTGGAGGCAAACCCTTGTGAATATGGTAAATGTTGTAATAATTTGAACTTTAATTCATTAATTTTGGCCATCAAAATTGCTCGAGTGTGCATCCATACATTGTCTTGATGGAATAGAATCTTTTTCAAAGGAGAACATTTTTTTCTTGGTTTCTTCTCTCAACCAGTGCATTAATGACGCAAAATACTCTCCAGTTATTGTTTTTCCTAGTAATCAGTGCAGATGCTGCTGCATGCATTCCCGAAAACTGTGGCCATTATCTTGCTGGCTGATTTCATGTTCTTTGCTTCCTTCGGAGCCCGTTTGCCTTCAAACCCCCTCTGTATTGACTGTTATTTTATCCCTGGAGTGTATCCACGTTTCATCCACAGTTATTTATCAACACAGAAACTCATCAAAATTGCAACAATAAAGCTCCAAAGTAGCCTCAGAATTGACCACACAATTGTGTGTTTATTTTCTACTGAGAGCAAATATGTCACCCATATTACTGATATTTTTTTCACACCAATTTTTAGTGCAAAATTGAAAGCACTGTACCTTGCAAAATGCTAGTGGCCTCAACTATTTTGTATACTTTCTTTCATCAATTGCTCAAAACCATTTCGTGGATTTTGTCAATCATTCTGGGAGTAGTCACACTGGATGTCCTGTATGACATTCTTCTTTTATGGATGTATGGCTATGTTTTAAATTCATTTACTCTATTGTAAACACAGGAGCAGATGTGCCTTGAGCTTCATCCAACTCAGCTTTGATCTCTTTCAATATTAATTTTTTAAATATAAATGTTTAATCACCACTCAACATTCACTTTCCCCCATTACATCAGTTCCCCTAGTGAAACATATTTCTTGTTTCACTCGACAATAAAAATTAAATCATGTGATATAAATTACTGAGATTTTGAGAGCTGTCTAGTTAGTCATAATGCTTACTAAAAACAAACCATTTTTGGTGCTACAAGCACCATCTCTTGGATTGTCTATGGACTTATTGAATGACCCTCATATTTCTGTTGTTGCCTCAGATAATTACAGCTTGTATCCCTCATTTTTGCTTGTTATTGAAACTTTTTATAAAAAATATGTATTTCTTAACATTCGAGTATCCTGGCTTAACAATTGCCTTACATTGGATTTTATACATTTAAAAGTTTATTACCAATACCAATAACATTGTACTGGATGTTAACAAAATATCCTAATGTTGAAGACCTCTATGAGAAAACTGAAGAAATTACAGTCTTTTTGATGAAATTTAATTAAAAATAACACTTAAAGATATATAAAATTATAAACATTGAATATGACTCCATCAGAGAAACCTCAACGATATCCAGTCATTCAGTGTGACACATTTAGTTTTTTTTTTTTTTTTTTTTTTTTTTGGCAATATCATTCTTATTAGTAAAATATATAGCATTGATTTCTATCATTAATTTTATTGTGGAGTTGAAACTCATTTATAAATTTTTTAAAAACTTTCAGTACATGGGTGATGATGTATTCTTAATGATATAAGTATAGAGAAACTGGTAAAGTTGCTGATTATTGGGTCTTGATTTCCTCTAATAATCTTCGTGAAGGATCATGCTGTATTAAGTATTGTATCTTGTTGAAGCACAATTGTTATTATTTGCTATTTTTAAATATTCTGCATTTTGAAGTTTGTATTAACTTTTTAAATTCTGAATTGGCATGTTGAATTATTAATATTTGTTCATCTTCCTTTAAGTCAGACAAGTTTCTAAATTTTGATCTAAACATTTATAACATTATCTTTTTATTCCAAAATGGAATCTGCTTACTGCATTAGCATTACTCATCTTCATTGCTGGTTTGTGCTTCATTTCAAAATCAAATTCTTGTATAAAATCATACCACCGTACCATATGTGGATTTGTCATTTTTTACGTTTCATGTAGATTAATGCTTGGCAATCAGTTATTATTATGAATTTAATTTTGATGAGATACTGTCTTAATTTTGTGTTCATATTATAGCCATCATTTCTAGTTTGCTTTAAGCTCTCAAGTAAGGTAAGTATGAACAAAAGATTCTGAGATACCCCTGTGATCTTTTCCTTTCCTATGGGGTTAATTACCTTTGGTAAATCTTAGTGGTGTGCCTCTGGGATCCCCTAGCGATCCTTCTGTAACTCAATCCTTCTTGTTAACCCTTTCTGATGCACTACCCTTTAAAACTGGAAATTCATCAAAAATATGAGTTGGCAGTTTACTTAGGTCTGAAGGAGTATGGAAGTATCATTTTGTAAAGATCGCATGTACCATTTTAATTTTGAAAACAAAACACAGATGTTCCCCTTATTAGTGCTTTCAGTTTGGAATGTGATAGGAGCTCTAACTGCTCTAGACGAGCAGTGTTCCATGTTGTGGAACACCTCTCTTAATTAAACAATTCTTCATATGTTTCTTGTGTAAAAAAATATAAATTAATATAGAATAATTTACTCAGAGTACAGCCAATGATATAACCTAGAAAAACTTTTACAAGCAATATTTTTTGTATTGCAAAAAAAAATAAGCAAAATTTCTTGTGAAAACTGCGATTTTTAAAATCGCTGCAAACCTCAAAAAAAAAAAAAAAAAAAAAAACCATATTTCTTTGCATAGTGCAGCCCACTGTATTTGAAAAAGAGAGTTCAAAGTCAATAGAATTTAGGGCAAATTTAAGAAATTGTGAAGCAAATCAAATTTGGTTTTCCATGCACTGAAACACTGAGGTGCAAAGGGTTAACCAATTTTTACCTTATTTTCCCCATTTTTTTTATGTCAAAACCGGAGATAAACATTTGTTTAAGTGTAAGAAACCTCTACTTTCACTCACACACAATAATTTGCTTGAATTGTATTTCTTGCCTGTATCTGAAGCATTCTTACTTATATTGTAAACCAAGCAAAATTTTCATTGAATCATCATTTCACTTATTCAGTCTCTCCTTGAGTCTGTCTGAACCTCTGTTTCAATGTTCAGATTATAATGAATTGAAATAGGTTGGTTTGTGACCAGTTCTTTTAAAATTCAGAAATTATATATTTGTTATTCTTACCACTAAAAATCTTTATTTTTCTTGATTTGTCAACTGAATAAAATAGCTTTCTCTGTTTGTTCAAAAATTTAAGTTGTAAAGAAGTTCATCAGTTCTAAAAATCTTACTTCTCTGATACTTCAAAGTTAAAAAAAATCTTTAATGACTTATTTTTCCAAGGCCAAGGCTTTAAGATACTAGAATTGATACCAAAATTTAGGAAATCTATTTCTCTTATGCTGAAATCACTTTTTGCTAATTTAAGAGTAATCATTGTGGATCTTACATGTTTTAAATCCAGTACTAATCTTCTTAGTATACTTTTCCAGGAAAAGATATATATAACATAAGGTTTTTATTAGGAATAATGCTCCTAGAATTTGATGCATTAATATTTGAAACTCAGTGGAAATTTTTTCCAGTCCAAACTCTCTCTTGAATTGTATTATTTCATCTGGAGTAATAAAAGCAGTCTGTAACTTAGCACTTCTAACAAAGAAATTTGCAAGTAAGCCATGAATTATATTTAAATTGAAAATAAGAATAAGTCAACAAATATTAAATTTTCTTATAAGTAATCTATTTTTGAAAGAAACTTTGTTTAAAATTTTTTGTAATTAAGGTATCAATAATCTATGATTAATTTTTGTTCTGTTTTCTTTTTTGCTAACAAACTGAATTAATATTTAGTATCAATATTTAGACAACATGTTTCCATTACCATTTCATTAAATTTCCATTCTTTTTTATTTATTAAATAGTGCTTTATTCAAAACCACTGGTTTCAAATTAATTATTGCCTTCCTATGATCTCTTAAACATTTGAATAGAATGTAATGTGTGTAGATATATTAACAGCTGTAATACTTATTCTATTGTGTAACTAGCACCTTAAAATATGTTACATTTGTATTGCAAATGTAAGTGCAACAAGCACTTTATCTTTATATAAATATAGTCTATGATATTTAGATAAATTACTATAAATTAGTGTAAATAGCACTAGATATCTTGTCATCTGATGCAACCTCAGCAAACCAGTCCAGGATTATATAGCTGTTCACTTCAACAATAACAGGAAAACATCCCTTTATAGTATATCTTACAGAGAATCCCTTTTTGCTCTATTGTCAAGAATACAGCAAAGAGAGGACAAGTTTTCTTCAGATTGAGAGATCAAGGGTTTGAATCATCTTTTTACTGAAAGTCACATGACTTCTCTGCTATGGGGCAAAAAATTATTCCTCCCTCCAAAGTGGAAGGGGAAACATTGCCTTCTTTTTTCTCATTTATTTCAACATTGCATTGAATAATTTGTGGAAGGCATTGGAATTTAAAATAAGGTATAAAAACTTTATTTCATGGAATACCACTTCACTTTACTGCAGCTACCTTTTGTTCTTTCTTTTCAAATGCATGTCTTTCTCCTCTGGTGCTTCAGATTCAATTATGTCATCAGTTTGTGTGCTTCAATGTGGGCCAGCTTTTTCTTTTTGCAGCAACTTTCTATAAAATTTTTATTTTTTAAAAGGTATACTAATGGAAAAAGATTTTATTATCCTTGACACATAGCTTAATGGCTGTTTTAGATGCTGATATTCGATCAGGAAAAGTGGATAGTGTTAGAATTGAAGCCGTGGCCCGTTTAATAACATACAATCCAGTACGTCATATTCCTGTAGGAGATTATGTTCAAAGATTATCCAAACAAGTAAGTTTGATCAGAGTTTTATTATTTTAATCTTACTGGTTGCCCATTATATAAGGTGGAGGTTATCTCCATTGTATAAGGTGCAGGTTTGAAACTTTTATAAATGAAAAATGTTTGTAGTCTCTCTGTCTTTTCCATTACAGGGGGGGGGGGAGAAGCAGAAAGCTCAATTTTTCAGTAATGGAGGGGAAATCAGTCAGCAAATACATCTGTGAAATGAATTAATTATGTATAATTTTATTGCTTTTTTTCTCATCTTATTCGAGTTATTTTATTAATACCAACAAAGAAACAATGAATATCTTTAATTTTTTAAACTTATGGTTCCATATGATGGGGTTGTGGGTAATTAAAGAGAAAATAAAGAAAAGTTTATTATTAAATTTTAAAATATATTTCTAGAATTACATGAGTTCGTGCTTTATAAAACGTGGGCTCAATTAAGATTTTAAAGGAGTGGAATATTTTAATATAATTGTGTGTAGTTAAAAATCAGGTTTTTGTTTCTAAATCATGATGAAAGATGTATTATTATTTACTGTTATTATGTTATGAATATACTAGTAACTTATTATTATGCTAGCATTTTAAAAGTAATATCATAGCATTGTAAAAAATTTCCTGCTGGTAATTTTCTGCTTTTAACAATTCTGTTTTTTAGATTTTTCATTTGTTACATCATAAAGGATCCCAATTGGATGGGTTGTTGAAATACATTGCGTCTTGCATTATTCTTCAGTTCTGTGAACGTGATATAAAATCTGCAGAAGAACATTTCCTTGTAAAACTTTTGAAGCCTTTATGGCGCTGTGTTCAACTACCAGGTATATATATAAATATTTTTACAGCTTTGGCTATATTATTTTAATAAATTACCTATATTATATTTAGGAAACTTAACGCATTTTCTGTTTTTATTTGCACTTCAAATTTTATTCTTCCTATTCAGTTAGGAAGAATATGTTGAAGGAATTCATGAAAATTTTGTTTATGTAAATTATATGCCTTGTGAATTACTTCATAAATTTGGTTCTTGGTAAGTGTTATGGGGATTAAGCGTGATTAACTATCTGATTAATCAGATGGATCATAATTTATTTGCTCATTATCTAGCTTGTGGTATTGAGATTTTTAGTCAGTTTGAGGAATTTGTAATTTTTTTATTAGAGTAATTTAAAGATATTTTATTATGAAATTATGTTAATTTCTCTTCATGTATTTGTTAAAATTTGCCTGTTTATTTAAAGCTTAGAATTTCAAAGAAACAATTTCATTGCAATTCTAAATCTTAATTAAGTTATTCATGGGAAATTTGCCATTTGGATAGTTTTTAACTCATGGGGAAAAGAGTAATTTAAAATCAATTCTCCAAGTACTAAAATGAAATTAAAAAAAAAAAAAAAATGTAACTCTCTGTGAAAAGTGGAAATTGATGTTTCTCTTTAAACTAATTAGTGTTTCACTTTACAATATGGTGCACAAAATACAAGAAACAACTGTTATAAAATTTGTGAAAAATCATATTAAAATAGTAACTATTAAATGAAAATTTCATTTTGAATTTTCTGTCCTTTAAAAGATAATAGTCATTGAAAAATGATCAGTGAATCCTAACATTTCTAGGATACTTCTTTAGAATAAAGCATCAAGTAAGCAAATTTGGATCAAATATTTATGATGTAGAAGATAAAACATGATTTCTTTCCATACATTGCGAGTACAAAACTGTTATTTTGAAGAAGGGGATAGCATATTTTTACCTTCTATTTTACTTATTTATAAGAAATCTGAAATTTTTTTGGTAATTAGAAAACAAATGGTTAATGCTGACGTACCATTCTAAAGTACAAAAACAATGCCAATGTTGACAACAAAAAGAATAAATTCTGCCTTAAAACCAGTTATTAAATTAAACATTAAAATTAGAGCAATTGATAAATTATTAAAGTAGACAATATTCTGTTTCAGGTATTTATGTAAAAGCAAACATTAAAATATTAAATTATACAGAATTGTAAACATGATGTAATTATTATAATCATAAAATGTAATTATTATTATAATCATAATGTGGTATAATTTCAATCTTTTCAACCTAACAGATATGTCATTAAATATATCGATACTATTTATTATTTATATTTCAATACTTGAGTTGAAAAATATCAAAATACTAGAATCTGACATAAAATGAAATAAATAATTCATAATAATTATTAAGAGCTTCCAAGTTCATCTTGGGCGAAGAAAATATTCCCCATCTTGATTACACAACAGTAGTTAATAGATTTGGTGCTAGAGAAAATAATTTTGGGGTGTTACTTGGTCAATATTCCTTATTTTAAAAACTTCAAAAAAGGAAAGAAAAAAAATTAAAGTGTTTGAAAATAAATAATCTGACTTTATATTGTAACAGTTTTCTTCTCTATTATTTTATGTGTTAAAATATTACGTAACACTATATTGTTCGAGGTGAAAAGGTGTTAAATGTAATTTGTAGCAAGATTCATTTTTCTTGCAATGGTTCAAGAGCCAGTTTTGGCTCTTGCACTGTAAACCTACATTAATTCGCTCGCTTACTCCACTGTGGTTACAGCAGCGCTGCATCCCCTTCAACTTTGATCCTCAAGTTGCATTCAATTATGCTAAGATTGTAACACCCGATCGTTCTGGGCGTTATCTTGTGCCAGCACTAATTTCAAATATTAAATACTACGACACCAATAATTACAGAACCACCAAAACAAATTTCACAATTTATTATTATATATCTACTATGACATCAATAATAGTGCTCTCCAGGTTAAGTTTACTAACGCTTTAATTCAACCCACCAATAATAATCTAACAGCTTCTTACCAATATCTTTTATCAACTGCAACTCCGAATCTGGAACAACTGCTGAAAATACTAGAACAATTCTCAATCCGAGTGATCTATACCTGGACCTCAATACTAATCTGTAAATCCGCCTTCCTATAATATAGCACTTAGATTCCACCTCCTCTAACTACAACGCCTCTCTGATCCTCCTTCAGATACTCTACTCCTTCAGATGGAGTTTATATAATTCTCAACTCCACCACTTCACTTCATTCCTAACTGCTTTACATATTAATGTTCTTCATCACGTTTCATTTTTGGTTGGGCAAAGGTTGTTTAGCGAAAGCAATCAATCTCAATTGAAAGTCCCCAAGGTTAGTGAAGAGAAACCGCGAATAGCCCAATGTCACAAGATTACCTTGGTCTACAGATGAAATCCATCTGTGAGCCCACAATTTTTTTTTTTTTGAAGACTTACGCAGAGAAGTAGGAACAAAAGCGAAGTGCATCCTCTAGTTTTTGCTAAATTTATACTTCTCGTAAAAAATAAAATTGAGTTAGATTTTTGATTTTTCAGTTGTAATGTCTTTCATCCTAATACTCATATTTATAATTGATTATGTTAATTTAAAGTAAAATTAAATTTTTATTATTTCTGTCAAACTGATAGTTCTGAATTATTTTTCTAAATAATATTCTCGATTTGAGAATATTCCGTATTCTTTACTTAATGTACCTGTCCGTTCAATGATGTTATATATATATACAATATTTATAAAAAAAATCATAAAAAGTACATATTATTAACACAAGGCATTTTGAAATTATTTAAAACAAAAACGAGTTGGAGAATAACCATATAGTGAAAGAAATAATAAAAAATCAAATGAAAAATACTGACGAAAATTAACCAAAAGTTTACTTAAGTAATAACCAAACAATCTAAGCTTTAAATCTCAAAAATCTTAAATATCATTATAAACTATTTAAGAATCAAACCAATTTAAAAGAGCAGATATTTAGAAAAATGGAGATAATCTAATGAATACTGTTCCATACTTTGGAATGGAATAATGTGTGAGTTTTCCCATAATTATAGATCTAACCATCAGGTTTAAATGCATTACATTATAAAAAGATGGTAATAAACAAAGAGTTCATAAATTGAACCTCTGGGCAAAAAGAATAATATAGGAAGATTATTATAGGAAACATATTCAGAAAGACTAAATACAAAAGTACACTTCAATAATTATCTAAACAATTTAACACCAATTAACAATTTTAACTAAAAAAGTTTTATGAATTAAACCAATAATTATAACATCAAGGTAAAGCAAACCTCAAAAACATAATGAATTATAAAATATTTACCAATGACATATCATCATAGTTATAAAATGAGTAACAAGTTAGTTAGGATAAAAGCATTACCAGAATGAAATTTTTATACTTATTCCAAAACACACATAAATATATATATTAAAATATGTTTTCCTAAAAAAAGGAATTTAGAATAATTCTTTTGTATTTTTTAATTATTTTAAAATTTTGCTATATCTAATGTTTTTAAGATTAATCTATTTAATACTTTCAAAATCCAAAAATTTAAACTGCAATTCGAAAAGTTGGATAGCATTTTTTTCTGATGTGAGAAATAAAACTATTTATGCTTTTTAATTTTTATTTTTATTTTGTTTCACATGTATCGATTGCAGTAGTAACAAGGATTTTAATTTTTAGACATTTCTTTTTATTTGTTTAAGGATTGTGTTCAAAATTGGAATACTGGAATCAATTGGGATAACTTTTGGAGCATTAATATTTGATTTTATTTATGTGTATTTTATTAATTTTGTAATAATTAAACTAAAATAATTTTTATATTAATTTTAGGTATATATATTTTAATGCTATAATTAAATACCACTTCCAATGATATACAAAGCAAAAAATACTCCATCTTTTAAAATTAATTTATACAAATGTTTAGTTATAGGGAATAAAAAAATGGCAGCTCAATGTTAATGATTATTGTAATTATATACAGTAAAATTTTGAAAATTTTATTGTAGCTGATCCTCTAGTAAATGTTGTGGTTAAAGAAGTTGAATTGACTACTTGTATTGAAGATTTACATCAGGTAATTATTGCAATATTTCTGTATCAAATTAATAATGTTCATTAAGTTTATTGCATGAAAATGCAGGGTTCATTCTAAGTTTGCACGTTGCATAATAATAATACTAAAAAAAGAGTATCGTCATTATGTGAATTATGAGGGCTCTAGACTGAAGCTGTTTTTTGCATATTGTTAAAAAAATTCTATTTGATTTTCTTTGTTATGCCTGAAAAATGGATTAATTTTAATAAATAAATATAATTAAGAACTGTAAAATATAAGTAAGTAATAAATGAAGATTAAATAATAAGCAAACTTGAATTCCGAAAGCAAATAATTAGTAAAAGTAAATGATAGTTAAAATAGTAAAAATTGATGAAATTCATTAGTAGTCCTAGGGGCTTCCCCTCCTTAGGTAAGTATGGACATCTTGATCCTGAGGTAACCTAGTAAATCATTTTCGTTCCCATAATCCATTTTGTTTAGTCTTTGAAAAACAAGGATGATGCACTTCTAGGATTCTTCTCAATTTTTTGCTCCCCTTGTTGACAAATTTTTGCATTTTTTTCTATTTTTCTTATGTCTAGATCACTGGTATATATTGTTTAAAACAACACTGCTAGATTTGGCTTTTGTGCTATTCTGAACATTCACTTGTTCACTCATTAATAATATTTTCATTATATATATATATAATAGATGGATTACATTATAAAGGAAATATTTAATATTTTTAAAAGATTGCATATTTGTAAGGTTATATATATCTTCAGAAAGATTCTATGATATCTTAAAAATTGTGGTTGATCAGTTTAGATAAGGATTTTCATATGAGTAATTATTTGTGTATGTTGCTGATTATTCATAATATAACATATCTTTAGTGACATTCATACCTGAAAAGTTATAACTTTAAGAATTATTATAGATTGGTGTGGAAAATTATTTTCATATATTGGGGGAATGGAAAGTAATTCTTTTTTTTTCTATATTAAATTCAATCAGATAAATTTTTACCAAGTTTTTATTTTTAAATCAATGATATAATTACCCTCATTATCAATAGCCTTCTGCTATCTAGTTTGCAAATTTTCAATGCTTAAAATTGATGAAAATCAATTGGTTTTGGAGCAAAATATCTGGAGATTGTATTTTGGACATCAATAGATTTTTAAAATTTTTTTTACACTTAAAAATATTGTAGCGATGGGAATAAATAGAAATTCAATGGCGCAATATTGGGTGGATATGGTTGGTGAGGTAATACCTCCGATCCCAATTCATTAATTTTTTTTTCAGGGTTCGTCTTGCACTGTGCATTGTTGCATTATTGTGTTGAAGAATAACATCTTTTCTGATGACAATCACTGGGGACTTTTCAATTAAAGATTGATTTACTGGAACCAATTGTTCACAGTAAAGTTCTGCATTCACAGTTTGTCCAGGTTTCAGCACTTCAAAATGTATGACACTTCAAATATTCCACCAAAAACACAAAATGCCTTTTTAGGGTGTAAACCTAGAAAAAATTAATGAATTGGATGGGGTATTGCCTCACCCACCATACTTGCCCAATATTATGCCATTGGATTTCCATTTATTCTGATCATTGCAACATTTTCTAAGTGACAAAAAATTTGAAAATTCAAATAATATCCAAAATATCTTATCCAGATATTTTGTTCAAAAACCAACTGATTTTTATCAATCCAGCATTAAAAATCTGCTCACTAGATGACAAAATGTTGTTTATAATGAGGATGAATTCATCATTGATTAAAAATAAAAACTTGGTTAAAATTTACAGGCCGCGGTAGCCTAGTGGTCAAGGTCGTGGGCTCGCAGCTAGCGGTTTTCGTTCTGTCGCGGGTTCGATTCTTGGCCGCCAAAGACCCGCCATGTAGCCGGGGCTGATGCACGTTAAATCTGTTCGGGGCCCAAAGTCCTCCCGTTGGCGTGGTGTGGATGTTAGGAGAGGGGGGTGCCAGCTCGGGTGTCGTCCTCGTCACTTGACCGTGGTTCAAAATTACGAGGTCCGTTGCCAATAGCCCTCGTGTTGCTTCTAGTGCGACGTTAATAAAAAACTAAAAACTAACTGGTAAAAATTTACCTGTTTGAATTTAATGTTGAAAAAGGGCATTATTTTCCATTCCTTCTAATATTTGTGTATGATGATGAGGATATTAACACCATGGTATTTAAAGAGCAATGTTATTAAAAATTTTAACATATGGGCATAGATTTAAAGTAAAAATCCTGTACAACACTCAAATATTTAAGTGTTACATAGGGTTGTCTGAACCTCTTTCTTTCCAACCTGTACATTAAAAAATTCATTTGAATGATTTTTTTGTATACAATGAATATTTCAGTGTTAAATTGTGGAAATCAAAGCTGAAATGTGTGAAAAATTTTCACAAATCAAGTTAGCAAAAATAAGATTATTTCCCCAGTGCCATGTTGTAGATTTTAATTTTACTCTTTCATTCAGGTTTGAAATAAATTACAAAGTTTTGAATGCCCAAAATTAATTTAAAAAATTTATTTCTGGTCTGCAGATTTGGATGTTTGGCAAATTGATTCATAAACTAGTGTTAAAAAATTGAAGATGGATCAAGTGATATGAAATTTATAAATATCATGCTAATATGGAAACCATTATTATATATTACAATATTAGAATGTGCCTCTTTAGACTCATTCTATAAAATAAGAATAACAAATTATTTCTTTGTATAAAAATTTCACATGATATTCTAATTGTGATCTTTGAAAGAAAATGATTGAAAATATCCCAATATTTTTACATTATTTATTATAATCAGGTTTTGCAATGATTTAACTTGTGTTCTTTTATCAAAAAAAATATCTCTCCATATGTCAGTTAATAATTTGATACTTCTGGAGGTACTGCTGTAGGAAGAATTTAAAGAAAGATGCTTATTGTCAGGTAGAGTGGAACATCTTGTGAAACATTCTCTGAATGAACTTTGAAATTGCATATTAAAGGAAATATTTATGTATGTGAAAATTCAGAATTTTAAAAATCATGGTACAACAGGAATACAAGTATATATCAATTTATATGAAATATGTATTATTTAATTGTTTTTCAGAAATGTCTTAAAACTTCCTAGTTATATTTTATTTGTATGTTGAATGATTATGAACTTGAGCTAATCATATACTCTTATTAATTTATTAAACTGCATGTGTGTGTATGCTATAATAATTTATATTATTGATATATAAATATTATTAGAAATATTTAAAAAATGTATGTGCTCATATATAAAGTAATTTTATTTTCAACTCATTTCCCAAATTACTCTTATATTATTTTTTTTAATCTCTAATTAAATCATATTATTACATTTTATTGTTTGGTATTATTTTTACTCAAAGAAGAGGGAACTAACATTTAAAAAACTTATTTATTTTTACCCTCTATAGGCTCTCTCAGTAATAGCATAGCATCTATTTTTTTTTATATTAGTAAGTATTGTATCTGTTTATACACAAAATACTGTGTATGTATGGAAGTAGAATAATTCTTGTTTTTGAAGTACTTATTCATGATAGTATCAAATATTGAAAACAATTTTCAGTTTATACTTCTGAAGATAACCTATTTAATATAAATGTTGCAAGAATATTAACATTTTAAAGTCGAGTTTCAAATTTTATGTTTAATTTAAAATTTATTCTTTGAAAATAAATTTATGAAATTGTTTTCTGCAGTCTTTTTTTTTTTAAAAAAAAATATGATTTTTTAAAATAGGATTGTATTTGTATAAAATCTTGAAAATTAGGTTGAATATTTAAATATTTTATCAGTTCCCTGTAATTTAATTTAAAATTATTCAACTGTTGAAATTGCACCTAAATTCTGTTATGAATTTGTGAGTATCTCATTTTATGTCTGATAACATTCATTTGTATTAATCCATTATAAATTTTATCTGACTTATTAAGGAAGAGCTGATATAAATGATGTAATTATTCTCTGTTTAGATTTTTGCAGTATCTGTTAATCCTTTGAGCCGAAAATACACAAAATTATTGTTTCGATATTGCCATTGCTTGTGTAACATGTTCTTCTTCCTTTTAAGAGGAAAGTCTTATTTAAAGTAAGTAAACAATATCCTTGTATTTTAATATATATTAAAATTATATGTGCAGTAGAAGACACTGGAATATTAGTAAATGATAAGATTTGTGTAAACCAATGAAATACAATAAACATATTAACAAAAATTCTAGTATTGATATTGAATCATTTAGGATAAAAGCTCTTTTGCTACAGCACATACTTTGGAATATAGTTTAAAATAAATAAATGCATTGTTATATTCATTTTTATTAAACACTTTAATCATAAGTTCCAAGTAATTCTTATTAAAATCTCTTGTATGATTTATATGACATCTGAAAAATAAATAAATGTTTTCTTCTTAGTAAATATACTTGGACATTTAAGAGCGTAAATAAAATTAATGGCAATTTTGTGTTTATATGGTAATAAACAGAGTCTTGATGTGCCATATGTCACCAGATATATATTTGGAATGGAAAATTTTCTTTGTCAACATTTCACAAACATTCATGCAATGGACAAGAAATATACTTAAGGCAAAGATCCAGCTTCAACAGCAATAATAAAATTGCATTCCATATTTAATGAAATGTTTTAAAGTTAATAAGTAGGATGAAAATTATTTATTAGCTCTTTCTTGGCAAAAAAAGCTAGTTTGCTACAATTTTATATTCACTCTTGTTGTGCTTTTACCCTTGTTTATTGTTTGGCCTTATTTCACTGTAAATGATAAAAGTTTTTGCTAACCTTCATGTACCATTTGTTTTCAAACAAGATAATTTCAGTCATCAATTTCCAAATTCGAAACATCATATTTAAGTTTTACCTTCCTTCTGTAAAGTTATGATCTGAAAAACAAAAGCTATTTTTTGATATTGCACATGCAACTACAAATTCTCTACCAAGATATACATCTGTGATAATTATTAAGATTTTTAATGACTGTTTTATTATTAGTGATATAAATTATTTCAACAGTAGTATATCTAGTAACAATATTTATGGTAAAGTGCTATATAATGAATAATTGAATAAAATAATGAACATGTTAATTATTCTGAAAAACATTGCAACCATTTTTTGCAGTTGAGAATGCGGGTTTCCGAGCTTACACTTATACCTAAAACTCCCAGTATACTATATGATAATAAAATGATTTCAAATTTTTTATTAGCACAAACTTCAATTTAGTAATTTATTTTAAATATGCAAAAGTTATATAAATTATACTCATGTTTGATATTATCAAAGAGGCTTTATTTTCTCTGCTTGCTGATTAAATTAGAAGGTGATGCTCTGCTTATAATTAATTTAATACAAAATATGATTTTTTAAACAATTCAACTGACTTGGATTTTTTCTCAGATGTATATATGCTGTAATTCTGTAGTGTTAAATTCATTTGAGAAGTTTTGTTTGAGTAATCTGAAGAACAAGTGAAACAAAGAACAGTTTTTTAGTAATAAACATCTGCAGCAAAGAACAGTTCATCTAGAAGAACATAAATGCTCATCCCTACAGGTGTGGCTTCTTGAGCAACCAAAATGTTCATTACATGATGTAAAACCTGCTTGAAAATATATGTAAAAGTAATGTGTGTAGTTCTTGTGAAGAAGTTGAGGTGTTATGAGAAAATTGCCTTTACATTTTGATTTACCCTCATATATTTTTTACATTATTTTATGATCATTATTGGTTTACATTTTTTTGTATTTCAAGTTAAATAAGAATAATAAAACACAATTTTGAATTCTGACTGAAAACTATAAATATTGGAAAATGCAAAATAGCCAGCCATGGGTATAATGAAAGTAAAAGGAGATAAAAAAAATTATTTGTAAAAATTAAGTAAATCAAAAAGAGGATAAAAGAATTAATAGTTGATGACAAATATGTTGCTGAAACTTAAAATACTATAATATCAGGGGGGGGGGGAGGCAAATATTATTTTAGAAATAAAATCAAAAGCTAAAATATATATAGTATAGGAAGAAACCATTATCATTGTTTTGAGTAAAAATCATATATATCAAGCTGTATAAATATGTTTGTAAAATCATTGCAAACAACAAATGAATAAATAAAAAATAAACTATAAAAGTAAAGCTTTATAGATAAATTTCTAAAAGAACTTAAATAAAATGAATAATATAAATGCTACAAGTATTAGTATTACTAGTTTATCAAGATTGTTAATTTGAAGAGAAGTAAAAGAATGAAAAATAGTGTAATAAATGCTATAACAGGCTTCATATGATTTTAAGCAGGACTATTTAAGAATCAATGACCAAACTGTCACCTTTGGTGATAAAACTGGTATGGTTATGAAACCAGAGATATAATTGAACAATAATCAACAAAAATCAAATTCAGACAAAAAAATTTCTGAAGAAAATAAACTAGTAATCTTATAGTGTCTAATAAGATTTGTAATATAAAGTGAAAACGAAACAAAATCATTAAATAATGATACTTAAAAAGATTTTAAAAAGAAATAAAACTTACAATGAACAAAGCAACAAATGAATCTAAAAGGAAAATGCCTTGACTGAATTCATGCTCAAATGTCAATTGATAGAATAATTGATGGTAACATCATCTAGCAATTAATGTTAGAACTACGGTGTATTTCCACAGATAAGACGAGGTTTGAACTTTCATTAAAGTTTTATAGTTTTAACATATGTCTGTCCCTTAAGATTGACTCCCAAGCTATTAACAACCTATGAATTTAGTTTAGATCAGTGATCATTATCTGGAACAAATTTTATTTTGCAACTGGCAACACCGTCTATGGAAGCACATGTCGAATCACGAATTTTTTTGTACCTCTAACAAGTTTTACTGTAGGTTGGGTTTATGAGTATAATCCAAATAATTTGTAATATAAATTACATTAGTTTAAAATATGTAAAGAATGGATATTCTAATATTGGAACCATTGAAAAAAAGGAATTGTGAAGCTAATTTCAAATTAAAAGTAATATAACTGGTTAAAGAAATGAACTATCCTGTAGCATGGGCTTTCAATATAACAGAGAAGATGGTAACAGATTGGAAGAAGAATGAAGATGTGCTATTAAAAAAATGCCAATGGGAAAATGTTCTATGTGGAGAGAAATAGCTTGCTGGCTAGATTTAGAAAATAACATGGCAGAATGGATGCAAGAATATGCTCACTTCATTGCATAAGTCCTAATCATATTTCTTGTAACAATATAATTCTATTAGGTAAAATTAATATGTTATTACAAGAAATATGGTTATGATTTATGTGTTGAAGTGGGCACATTTCAATCCAGAACAAGGTGAAGAATTTAAAGCAACAGTAGGTTGGTGCAATTGTTTCATGAGCAGAAAAAATCTGGTAAATATGACAGAAAGCACAATTTGCACCTAAATAACCACAGCATTTTGACCATAATGTCGTGGGTTTTCATTAGTTTACTATTCCTATGAGGTAAAAGTATAACTTTCTATTATCTTACTTTGGAAAAAAATGATGAGACACTGATGAACTTGTCATGATAAACAGTAGGACTGTGGGAACAAAAGGTGGGAAAATTGTTAAGTGTAGGCTTAGAAAATATCAGGTTTACAGTAGTATTAACACATCCATAGAAGATGAAACAAAGTTAAGATACCATCATCATTTTCAAGAGAAAAATTACTTCCAAACTGAAACTCCTGCCAGGTATTTTCATGAAAAGGGGTGGATGGACAAGAATTGTGTAAATTGATGTAAAATTGTGGATGGAAATGTGTGGCAGAGGCAATCAGATGTTCTATGAAACCAATACAGTTTCATAGAGCATGTTGGATATGTTTGACAGTTACAATACTGCAAACACTAAAAACTGCTTAGAACAGAACACAGATTATTGTTATACCATGCAGTTTAACTTCAATGTTACAATCTTTTGACATCTTGTTGAATAAACCATTCAAAGATCACATGTATGTGAACAATAGAATTACTAGATGATGAGAGGCAAAATTACTTGGATGTGTTGTGTAATTTCATATCTAATTACGGAAAAAAGTAAAAATGGAACCAGCGATAAAACCCTTACAAATGTTGAATTTTTAATGCTACCAATGGCACTGAGGATTTTGTTATGGGATACTGATGATGAAGTGGAAATTGACTCATTAGATACAAAATGGGATCCATATGATGAGTTTCTCTACATCAAAAGTGAAGATTTACTTTTCAAAGCTATTTGCATTAAGTGATGAATATGAAGATTTTACAGGATTTTTAATGAATTGATGAGTGATTTGTTTCATTTTTAAAAAAAAGTTTTATGTATATAAATTTCAATCTAATTTTTTTGTATCTGTAATATAAGTCAACTCCAAATATTGGGAACTTTTTTATTAATCAATTATCATCTTATCTGCAGAAATATAATGCAAATTAAAACAAGAAAAAGACCCACACACAATTAAAAAAAATTTACAAATGCAATTTATAAAAATTAAAATCATATCTAAAAAATTTAAAAAAAAGTCTGAATAAATTATTTTTCTGTATCAGAAACAAAAACACTTAATTCTATTTTATAATTATATTTTAGATTGTTTTAAATAAAATTAATAGGTATTTTGTTTGCCAATTTCGTGAAATCAATGTAAATTTTCATAAATATTCGAAAAACTGTTACTA
This sequence comes from Nephila pilipes, assembly GCA_019974015.1. Classification (NCBI taxonomy): domain Eukaryota; kingdom Metazoa; phylum Arthropoda; class Arachnida; order Araneae; family Nephilidae; genus Nephila; species Nephila pilipes. The sequence goes on from BMAW01062868.1 coordinate 85,078, forward strand.
ATATTTTGTTACTTTAAAATCTTTTTATAAATTAATATTTCTAAAAATAGAAATACTAATTATTTTGTTCCAAAAAGGTACCTTATGTATCATTAAACAATAGTTATCTCTCTTATCATAAATTCAACAAAAAAGAATGTTTTTTGACAATTTTTGTATAAATATCTAAGTATTATCATCATTCAAGTATATTATTATTAGTTTGCAAGAATTTTAAATAAATATTAGACCAATATAAACATTGTCAAGTTATTATTAATATAATTATATTGGTGGAAATGGAGATATATATATATATATATGTTGGATTTCTTGTGTGCATGTATGTATATGTTTGTACTTGTTACTAAAAATTAGCTTTTTTTCATCCCTAGAGTGTTAATTATGCTCTTAGAAAAGTTTTAGGAATAAATTAAATTAAATCAAGAAAAGAATCCCTATAAATGCAAGCATTTAAAACCAGTTGCTATTCTTAGAAATTTATTGAATCCATTTAGTACTTTGTGTAAATAGATAGGAAAGAAAATATTTTACTATTCGTTCATAAATGTCACTCTGAATCAGTTTAGTAAGCTATGGGCATAGCTTACTAAAATTTAATAGCTACAATGGCAGTGTTGCAAATAAAAAATATTGATTGTTATACGTAATTCCCCTTCATTACAGTGTTGTTTTAAACATGTCAATTGTTTTTAAAACTCAAAACACTTTATGAAAGAGAACAAGAAGTTCCCTCATTTGATGGAAAAAACCATCTCATTCATAACCTGAGTTTCATAGCATACAAAGCAATGATGAAGGATATTTTATTTCATCATTAAATTAAAACAAAAGAGTTGTGAAATATCCAAAAAGATTTTAGAAGAGGCAGATAGGTTCCTGTAGCTATGTTAGGGGAAATGCAAAGGGAAACATCTGCAGAGCTGAGTTCTTGACTTCGGAAGGCAAGCAAGGAGAAAAATGTGGCTTTAAAAGGCAGATGAGAAGATTTATAAATTTAAAGGGCAACTTTGATTGAGTGCATTGTAAAACACCTCCTTGAATTAATTTTAAAAAGTTAATTGGTTTTTAATTGCATATTAATAAGAGTTCATTTATATATATATATATATATATATATATATATGGAACATATATATTATTATCATTATGCTACTTACAATATGTCTTAATTGTTTAAAGGGTTTTTAAAAATGTCTTAAAAATTACAGTTGCTTATTATTTGTATGGTGAATGATTATGAATTTTTGCTATATTTTATTACACTTGTGCTTACAGGTTCTAATAATTTATAATACTAATGTATATATATTATTAGGAATATTTAAAAGTATAAATGTGTTTGTACATATAAAAATTATTTTATTTTCAACTCATTTTATATATTATTCTTATATCTCGTGTTATAAATCCGGTTGTTTGGTATTTTCTCTGAAAGAAAATTTACATTTTAAAGAGTTTAGCATAATTTATTTCTATCTTGTATGGATTAATATGAAATCAAAATGTTTGATATTGTTAAATTATGTTTGATAAAATTGGAAACATTTATGTATAGGTTATGGAAATTTATGATATTTACTTATGATTTTCCTCCCTCTTAGATCTAAAGTGAAAATTTTGATCAATAACATCTTACGAAATGCAAGTGATGAGGAAGCATTATCACTGCTTCATGCAATATCATTTTCTAATAATAAACATTGTGAAGTATATATCACAAAAGTGAGTTTTGCAAATGGTGAGGAAGGAGGTATAGCAGCTATTCAAAAAATGGAAGAAGAGTAAGTTTTGAGAAATGTTCTTACAAATATAAATAAATAATTTAGTTTTAATTAAAAATTTCCATTTTCTTTTGATTCTTTCTGTTTAAATCAGATTACCTTTGGTCTATTTGTTCAACTTTAAACAAATTAAGACTTCAGTGTCAGATATAAGTAATATAATTATAAAGTATAACTTGTTTTATTTTCTTAAACAGAACTATGGTAGAACTAAGACAATGGTTTGACAGTTGTGGTTCTAGTTTCAATTTTGGAACTGAAACTAGAATCACAGGTCAGAGAAATGGACCGATAACCAGAGGAACTACTTATTTTCAGAATTTAACCCTTATAAATAAATCATGAATATAAAAAAAATGTGCACAATTTCTGAGAAATTAGATAAGTTTAACTGATTTTTGAATTATTACAATGTGACTGTATGTGCTGTTATTATTCTTAAAAAATGCATGATTGTGTTTTCATCTATATAGGAAAGTGGATCTCATTTATTCTTTTCTTTCTTTCTGTCTTTTTTTTTTTTTTTCACAAGTCATTTTTGACTTTGTAAATTAAAAGGATTAAAAATATTGTAAAGTTTATTTAACTATTGGTTTTTAGTGTCTCCAATGAATCTTTTGCTTACAATGTGTTAGCTATGCAGCTATGCCATTAATTTGCAATCATGTGAGCCAAAAGTTTCTAATTGCCGGTATATATCACATATTCTTAAATTGTTTGAGGTATTGATTTATTTAAACTTATTCAAGTACTAGTATGAATTATCACGTCTAAGATTTTATTTTTCATACTGTGAATTTAATAAATCTGAACTTTATAATTTTGAAATATTCTACAGTTTGATGAAGGAAAAATCTGTTGATAAAATAAAATGGATAATTCATTAAAATCTCATGAAACTTTTAAAAAATATTTAATTATTGTTATTGAATTCAAACCAACCTAACTGGACTAACTTCACATCTTAGCATTAATAAATAATGTGTCATAATTAATAATATGTCATTTAGCATCACATATTTCATGTGTTTTTCTTTTAACACAGATGCAACCATCGAGTGTGTGTCTGGGGGGGGGGTATTGGGTTCATCAATGCAAGCAATCTTTTACCATTGCTCAAAGATTTAATCTTTGTTACCTTGACTAATTTTGAAGTTCACCCTCTCCCTATTTAATCTGAGTTACTAAATACTTACTTATTGTGTTGCAGTTAAATAAGTTTGTTTAATTCTATTCCTTTGAGTTCTCAAACCATTTTGTAGGTAAAAAGGAATTTTTAGATTTTACTAATTTGTAGCTATTATTTATAAATTTTATAGCACATTTTTTCACAAAAATGTTGCTTTCCTTACCTGTTTCTAATAGTTAACGTATATTTTCTGAACTCAGTGCAGGCTTGTTATTTTATCTTTCCTTTATACATGAAAACTTTGCATGACCAGGTATAAGTTCTGCCATTATAATTTTTTTTTAATTCATTAATTGGTTGCTGGTACTGTGCATTAATCTTGTGTTTTTTAAGTATAGTTCCCCCTTCCATTTCCCTACATATATAAATTCTTGTTGCATTTATTGGGGGAGGGGGGGAGAAGACAGTTTATTTTGAAATTTTGGGAAGATCTGAATAAATATGGAACCCATTTTAAATCACTTTTATTTTGTACCTCCTATGGATAACTCTTTTTACTATAACTTTAATTTCTTTGTTTTAGATTTCCTGATGAAATTGTTCGTTATCATGCTATACTCGATATTCTGAGTGAGTTGCAAAATAAGAATTTAAATCGATCTTATATTTTACTTGTTTTAAAAGTAAGTATAATTAGTTGCATATTCAATTATTTTTGTATAATTAAAATTTGTGTAAATTGAATGTTTGCATTTTGTTAAAATTTTAAATATGTGTGGTCTCGCTTAACCTTTTATATCTGTATTGACTTTTTTAATAAATAGTTTGTGAAATATGAAATTTCTTGCACTTTAACAATTTAAGCCGGGTTAGTTTTTTTAATAGAAAAATTTAATGTAATAAAAATATGTTCTATTAAATTATTTATTTGTTTTTCAATTTCTTACCTGAAATTTTTATTTCACTAGCAACTCTTAATTCTGTTTTTAAACTTATTAAAAGTTAATTAAGTAAATCTTTATTTTCAAAAATTTTATTATTAATTAATTGTCCAATCCAAAATAATAATCTGTGTGTTCTGTTTATTTTGTGGCTCATCAAGTGATTTTTAATTTGGTTAATGTATATAATATTAAAATATGTAAGTTGCGTTTATTTTGATTTTAAACAAATGTATTGAGTGGTTATTAAATTTAAAGAAAATAAATGCTTAGAATATTCTACTCATAATATTTTGTTTATTAATTTTCTTCTTTCAAATCTCAGGAATTTTGTTCTTTTCATTTGGAATCCAAAGATAATGTAATGGATCCCGAAAACGTAAAGGCTGGCATTTTGTTTAATGCTTTACTACAAGAGTTATCGGAATGGAATGTTGACATTGGTGAAGCTTTAATGTCAAATATTACAGAAGTAATTGACATATTGATGGTAAGAAAGCAGTTTATTCTGTATTATGAAAAAAAAATAAATAAATAAAATTCCTTTCCAATGTATGTTTTTCTTTCTAAATACTTATGAATGAATTTTTGTTTTATAGACATTACTAGAAAGCATTTGCAACTGCAGCACTGAAGCAACATTTTACGAGAAGACTCTTTGGGTTGTGCTTATGATTTTGAATTCAATATTGGAAAGTGATGATCAGGTTAGTTTAAATGCACTTGGATATTTATTTCTACAATTTATTCATTTCTTGATATCTTTTAAATGTATTTAAAAAAATTATATTAATTTTGTGTTTTCTTTTTACAACCATGATTAAAAGTGTTTTCTTATCCTTATCTTATAAAAGTATATATTTTTCTTTTATGTGAACTAAAAAAAATGTTACTTGAAATTACTTAATGTGTTTGTTTCAACATTAATGTGTTGAATATTTTGACAACATAAGCATTGCATTCAGCAACCAAAAAAAATATGTATAATGATGCCAATTCTAAATTCGTATATTTTTTGATGATTATAAGTCTAGGCTTTTTTCCTTTTAGTGTGCATGTATACACTAAAGTTCTATTAGTTTGATCAAAATCGTAAAGTGTATTGTTTTTACTTTTGAAAATGCTGAGCTATAAAACTTAAACTAGAGCAACATTTTAAAACACAGTTTTTGATGAAACAGGGTAAGAACAAAAGCCACTCTTATTTCCAACTGAAATTGTGATGGTTGTGATAAAGTTGTAAAAATGAATACATGTGGCAATTAGTTCTATCTTTCCTCTTTAAAGTTATCATATGTTTTTAAAGAGGTTTTGGTTTTCACTTTAGATTATTGCATTGAAATTTAAAATTTTGCAATATACCCTTTTTTGCAAGTATATGGCTTTCAATTGTAAATTTTCAACAGCACTGTGATTCGTTCATGAACCATAAATAATTTGAGAAAATATAGCACATATTGTGGAGAATTTTTAAAATCCTAACAGAATACATTTATCATTCCTTAACCATAAAAAAAAAGGTTAACTTATCTGATCAATATAACTACAGCCATCTAGGAAGTCTTACAAACATGATTTATCTTCTTAAAAAAAAAAGGTTTCTTGATAAATCTTGCTTGTTACCATAATGTCAACATTGGAAATGTTTGTGAGGAAAACTGTATGAAGATAATTACATTTATCTACCACTGATTATTTTCTAATTCTAAATATATTTATATATATAATTAAAAAGCAAGTAATCTTAGTATAGAAAGAATGAATTATTTAATACAGAAACAGAAAAAGAATTATAACATTTAAAAATTTCATTCAATGACTTATATTTGTCTAGGTGGTATTCAAAAAGGAATTTTGAAAGGATTGCAAATTGCCTTAAGAGTTTGTATATTTGATAATAATGTTGTGTATAAATCCCCACTTATAGAATTGCACTTGTGAAAAGACATTAATTTTAAAAATACCTTTAATTTTATAAACTTAAAGTTAAATTTTTACTTAAATAAATTGCTATCAGTTGTTTAGTTTGTGGCTCCCAACAGGATCTTGCGAATATTATCTGAATTTAAAATTTGATTTCAAATTGTATTGAGAAACATGAAAAAAAACCATTGGAAAAGGAATATTTTTTTAGAAATTAATTAAATATGATAATTCAGTTAAATATTTAATCTATTCTCATCTCATTATAAAGTTCTTTTTAAATCACTAGTAATATCAATTTTTCCATCTACAATTGGAATTTGAAAAGTCGTTAAGGCTGCCCGATTTTTATGATGTTCTACTTTTAACATTTATTATTGTGGATTTTTTTTTAAAAAAAACTTTAATTCTATATTCTTTAATGGAATGAATAATTTTAAGAAATATATATTAATATATGTGAATAATTTTGAGGAAATAAATGGAAGAAATCTGATAGGAATATTTTTGAATATAAAGATTGATAATGATAATAGTTTTGAAATTATAACATGTTATTAATAGTAAAACAATCATTTCTTAATTTCCCACCAAAAAATCATTTGTTTTATGTATTATATTATATATTTAATGTTTATTTAATTAAATTTCTTTGTTCTGTAAGCGTTTTCTTATTTAAATTGAATTGAATTCCCCCCCAATTTAGCTAACTTATGCTGATTGGCATGCCTTGAAACTGTGTCTTCCCAGTTTGAAACTACTGCAAGAATCTGATATTGATATGGACTTGAAGGAGATTATTTTCAGTATTATAATTCATATTGCTACACATGGTACTGTTTGTAAAGATGACGAGGAACTTACAAGAGATAATCCTCCTGATGTAAGAGCAATTCTTAATAGTAGTGACCAAAATCTTCTTGAACTTGTTGAGCAGTTTCAACGACAATGCACTTTATCATCACAGTCTGTTATATCTAAATCTCCCTTGATGATGGAATCAAGTGAATCCTGTTCAAGCAGTTCATCACATACACATTCTGAAAAAGATGTGCCAAAATATTTAGAAGATTCCTCAAATAATTCAAATGAATCTTCGAGAATACCAAAACCTGGTGAGTTTGTATCAAGAAAGTTGGATTCTGGCTATATCTCAAGCATGAGAGACATAAAAACTAGTTTGGTACACATAAAAGGACATGGTATTATTGCTTTAAATAAGTTGTTAAAAGCAAGAGACGAAGAGACTTTAGAAAATAAGGTGACAGTGATGCACACACTTGGGGTAAGAAAAAAAGGAATTTTTTTTTCCATCTGGAATTTAATATGAAAATTAAAATAAAAATTGAGATTTTTTTTTTAAAATATTTTTTTTACAAATTCATATTAAGAATTAAAATGCTAATAACACTGTTTTATAAATTATTTCTGCTGTCAGTAATGTAATGAATGCAATGTTTAATTTTTGACAATATATCTTTTTTTTAAAAAAATTATTATTACTTTTAATAAAGTTCCATTGTTGTAAGGTATGCTTTACAGTTTGATAAATCATTCAATCACTCTGTTTGAATAGTCTTAAATACTCAAATATAAAAATCATGCTCAGGAAATTTTTAAAAAAATTATTTAAATTAATATATGAAAAACGAAGTTTTATATATCTTTTTATTTTTACCACACTCGAAATATTATAATTAACGAACCAAGTTTAAATGTTAAATATCTCATTTTTATTTTATTTTATTTTCTTAGAAATATATAGGAATGGTATAAAATGGAATATTTGAGGTAGGGGAGGATTTAAATGAATTTATGTGTTTCATTGTAAAATTATGTGATGAAAGTTTTAAAAATGTTATGCATTGAACTAATTGAAAAAATATTTTTATGTGAAAACCTATTGCATTGAATATTTTTGTAATGTAATATTTTATGCATTCATTTTGATACTGACTTTTTTAAAAGAAAAAATTAAATAATTCCTTTATTAAACTGAAATATTGTTATTTGTCTGATCTATATTCAAGGTAGTTATTTCACTTTAGGCAAGAAGGAAACAAACTTTAAAAAATGTTTTTAAACTTTTGAAGTTATATTTGAAATATAGCAAGCTTTAATTTGCATGTAAAAAATATTTAAATAAAATACTCACCAATACCAATTTTTTTTAGAGCAGTTGCTTTTTTTTCCCCTCCCTCCTTTTTTTTTTTTTTTTTTTATAATTATTATTATTTTATTTATTTTGAACATATTTTTATATTATTTTTTGATAAATTTGTTACTATATGTTGGATACTATGTATATATAATGCTCATCCTAAAAACTAAATAAAAATAAAAACATCAAATTTTTATTTTCTTTAAAAAAATTTGTAAGATTTAGCAACATCTCTGATTTATATATTGACATAATTTTTAATATTAATAATTATATATATTTATATATATATATATATATAACCTATGTAATTGATTTTATTATCATAGAAAATAAGTTCTATCAAAATGTGTGTTCTTAGAAATATCTGAAATACATTAATTTATTTTACAAAAATATTACAGAAATGTCTAGAGGATGAAGATTCCTATGTTTATTTACATGCCATTACAGGATTATCAGAACTTGCAACAATTGATCCTGTGCTTGTGGTCCCATATATATTAAATCAGTATCAATCGTGTGAAGAAAAACATCTCATTTTAAAATTTGGAGAAATTGTTTTAAAAATGTGTAACTCGCTTGGTAAGTTATACCAGTTAACTTTTTCATATAAGTTTTCTCTTTATTTGGATAAATAGTTGCTTAATAATATTATATTTTACTCTTATATATGTTTAATTAACAAAAAACTTAATTTACTCATTTTTATATAAATAATTTATTGACTTTTAAAATTTTAATTAATCATAACTTAGTCAATTCAAATAATCTAGAACAAATTCATTTTACACTGTACCATCAATGATGTATGAACAAGTAGATAAAGTCAGTGAAATGTCAATACTTGAAACTAATGTTTTACTTTTTGTAAATTCTTTTTTAGGACAAGATTTACTTTTCAAATACCAAGAATTGTTACTTCATGCTTGCCTGGTGGGAACAAAACGAGATGATCCTCAAATTCGTTCATCAAGTCTTTCTAATTTAGGACAGGCATGCATGTGCTTGAAATTCAATATTTTTGGTCATTGGCTTCAGGAAGTAAATACATTTTGAATATTTATTATCTTAGAGGTGACTAATGTTAATTTCAAGCATTCTTGTTCTAACTTTTTTTCTGAAAATATTTATAGCTAAGTAAATGTAATTCAAACTTAATAATAGATATTTCTCCGACCATAAATTTAATTTTTATTATTTAGTAACAATTTAAAATGACTAAAAATTTATTCACTTGAAGTACAACAAAAAACGGTACATTTACAGATAGTAGATGAATTATACTTAAATAGAAATCACAAAGCATAATTAATACTCTGTTCTGTTTAAAGAATCAAAACTTGATTGTTTTTTTTATCTTGTAAGGCAATTAATTCAATAGTGGGCAGCTTTAAAATATAGAATTTACTTGGATAGAAAGTTGCTATAAAAGCAGTGATGCATCATACTTTGTGATGGCATAACAGTAATTAAATGTTTTTTTTTTTTTTTTATGTGACGTAAGGCAAAGTTTGTGATTGAATTATTACTTTAAAAATTGTGATTATGCGTAAAATTTATTATATTTTATGCAGAAATAAATTCTCAAATTTAATCTCTTCAAGAAGGATTTTTTATACTTTTCTCACTATATGACGTAATTTTTTTTATTATTATTATTACTATTTATTAATTTTGTATTGTTATGAATTGAAAAACAAAAAAAAGGGGAGGGGAGGTAAAAATGCAAAAAAAACCCCTATTATGTCTACATTTAAGTCAACTGAGTGTTGTTAATAGTAATTTTTAAGTGAAATAATTTCATACATTCCTGGCATACTGGCTCTTCTCATTTCCCAAAAACGTAGCAAGTTCGCCATATACAATTTTTGTCATCACATCTTGAATGATTTTTCATTTTCTTTTTTTAAAAAGGATAATGACCTTTTTTGTTCATTCTGATTTAAGGTTTAACTTTAGTCCAGCTTTCGGACTTTTTAGGTTGTTGTTCATATACAGAACTTGATATAGGTTTACATCTTTTTTTTTTTTGTTCACCCATTTTTATAATTGTGGTAACTATTCATGCTTTAAATTCTAGAATAGGCATTTTTATGTTTTGTTGATTGAAAAAAAAAACAAAAAAAACCATGAAATAACTATGGATAAAAAGATGAAAGCTATTCAATGGTAAAATTTTAAATTTTTTAAAGTATGTGGCTAATGTGCATTCATATGATCAGGCATATCTACACCACCCATGAATTTATTATACTCTTTTACAGCAAATGTTTTTTTTTTTTTTTTTTACATCCTAATGGTGTATATTATCATGAGGTTTCACACTTGGGTATGAAAAAAATCATGTGAACGATATTGTTGTCATGCCTCCTTAAAAATGAAATATTTTCAGTTATTAGCAATACAGAAATTGATCCTTGTTCATGCCTTTGTAAATCCTTTTTTGTAACAAGCTTTTCAGAAGCCCCAGATATTCTTTCTTATAGTGCCTACATAATAAATATACCCTTTATAAATGTTTTATTAATGGTATTGATGTGAATAGGTTATTTAAAAATAGTTTATGATTTTTGTTCTTTAAACAGTTACATAGTCGCAGCACTATATCCAAGGAATATGCTATTGTGAGCTAATATTTGTCCTCAGTTAATTCTCATTCGGTTTTCCATTTTTGCTGTGACTTGGACACATAACATCATACAAATTTATACCTTTTGCTACATGCTTACGCAAAGAGAAAACAAAAAAGTTTTAAAACCCTGCTATATAGTTATGGTTTGCAAAACACTAATGATCTGTGAAAAAGATCAAATACATAAATATTGTTTCAAAAAAAAATAAATACAATGTAATAATTTGGGGTGGGGGAATTGTAATTAGTAAACATGAATGATAATTAAACTTAGTTCGGTTGTGGTAAACTTTATACACCCACCCCTATTTGGTATGAAGAATGTCATATAATAGACCATGTAGTATGGAAAAACCAAACATGTTACACCCTAATGATTATCTGGTAAAGGATATATTTGGAATTATTCTGATCTCTCTTAAAGATGAATGCCAATGCTTTATATAAAAAAAAATCCTCTATATATTATTTTCAGCATCATATCTTTGTGAGGCAGAATTTTCAATAATGCTTAGTATTAAAACAAAGAAATACAACAGCTTGGGAAATTTAGAAGAGCATATAAAGAGTGGCTTTTTGTCATTTATTTATATCTATATAGTGTGAATCTGCGAATATCATCAAGCTCATGTATCGCATTAAATTTGAGAACTGTTTTTTTTACATTCTCATTTTTAAATAAATGTGTTTGCATCAGTCAATACCTTTTTTTCCCTTTCATAATAATGGAATTATTTTTGCAAGCAATGCATATTTTTTTCATAGTACTTTTAATTTCAAAAGGTTGGTTTCAAAACTTATGTTTTGTAAGTGTTCTGTGCGAAATAAATGTTAGAGTTAAGTGTTCTCTGTCTTTAAAAAAATGGAGAAGCAAGGCTATAAATGTACTGTAATTTTGGGTAGATAGGCCGCTTTGGAGTATGTGTTGCACACATAACAGAAAAACTGAAAGTTCATTGGATAAACTACTCCACCATATACACTGCAAGAAACCATTCTGAAACAGGGCATTTAATAAAATTAATATTAAATGTAATTCTACAATTATCATCCATATTGATGTAATCATCAATAATAACATTTTATAAGATTTACAACAAAACTATAAACAGTAATATATAAATAAATAGACAACCATCTTACCTTGAACTTATTAAAAACAAACTCTGGCCTGTTTCTAATAGACTTTATTTTTATGGGCTTGGTGAACTTAATCACTATAAATTACCAAATTATGGAAAAGAATATATAAATTAGATAATCAAACAGAAATTTATGGTTGCATTCTTAACTGCATTTATTTACACAAAACCTTCAAAATCTGATTCAACAATGTCTTTTTCATCACTCTGTTTTCAAAGCATTTCTCCATTGTAGCTATCTTAATTTTTGGATGATTTCTGATATAATGAAATAAAAATCATCAAAAATTCAGATGGGGAGGTTGGACAATGAAAGCTGATTTGATAGTATCAGCTCAGATTGACTGCTAAATTTTATTGACCCACAGGGCAACTGTACATGCATTACATCATCTTTACACTGAACACATCCTAATGTAGTTGGATGAGTTTCATGCAAGTTCAAACTTTTTTCTTTGCCTTAGTACTTATATTAGGCTCAAATGTCACCACGAATTTACATTAAGCTTTTTACTTATGCATTAACTTATTAATGAAGTTTTAAAGACAGCAGAAAAATAAAATTCCTTTAGATAAGTTGCAAATTTTAAATTTCAACTTTTATTGACATGTTTATAAGTGGAGGTTTATCTACCTGAAATTACATTAAAACTAACCCAAATTCTAATATATGCTTTGAATATACTTAATTTCTAATGAAATTTTTTGATTTGTTGGTCTCGGTACTGAATACAATCATATTACAAATTGGAAAAAATAATTTTTTTAGCTTAAACATATGATTTGACCAGTATATATTTAAAAAAATTAAATCCTTCTTAAAATTTTAAGGAGATTTTTTTTCATTAATGATTTTTGAATTAATTTGCTTCCTCTTCTGATTTAGATACTCATCTGTGTGTTATCTTTCTTAAATGATCCGGACTTGGAGGTGCGACGATGTGCTGTAATGGTTATTTATTTATTATTGAAAGGTGTTGGAAAAGATATGCTGGAGGTATTTTTTTCCCCAATTTTATAGAATTCTTAGTTTAATGTTAGTATTTCATTTGGTGTATTAATACTTAATTGCGTTTCTCAGAAATGTTTGAAATATGGGGCTAATGTAACAAATCATAAATATAAGATTAGAACTTCATTTCGTATTTAGTAACTTTTATATTAAATGCAAATTTAACCGATAACTTCAATAATACTAAATCAATCATAAAATTGGTTATTTCCGAAAAAAAAATTATAAATCAATTGCTTTATGAAATTTAAAACATCAATCTTTTTGAATGAAGCATGTTTTACTCCTTTTTGTCAAAATTTAATTTTTTTCATTACTTATTGAAATAACCAGTTAAAACTATTAATTCCTCATTAAAAGAAAAATAATAAAAGAATACAGTAGGTTTTTGTGTTATATATTTGCAATGTAAATGATTTATTACCATCATACTATGATGGAAAAAATATTTATATTACAGTAAAAAAAAAAACATTTTTGTAAATTTTTAATAGGTTTCTTCAACTCGCATTGTAACTTTGTCAGGGTGTAAATTTTAAAAGCTTTTTTCTCGCATTTTAAAGCACTCAATTGAGCTGAAAATTTCTATAAACAATTGTTTTGGACGACATTACAATAATTTAATAATAATTAGTTTTAAAGAATTAAATTTTACACTGAGTTTCTTCCCAAGTCGCAAAATCCAATGCTTATTTGAGCTATAAATTATTAAAACTAATTATTGAATAAATTCAATTTTACTCGATGTTCCCTTTTGCTAATTTAAGGTAAAAAAAAAAAAAATGTTACACGAAGTTTGAAAGAAAACCCATGTTTAAAAAACTCGGTTTTTACCGGTGTTTTTATTATGACTGTCATGGCATAAAGTTAATAATAGTATCTAAATTTTGGGACAGAAATGTGCTTCTCTATTTGATGTGTTGGTTTCACTATCTTTTAAAGAGCAGCATATCTTTCATATTACTTATTTCTGTCCAAATAGATTAATTTTTTTCTGGTATCTTTCACATCAAAAAATGTTTATAAATTTTTAAGCATACAGTATCCATACATGAATATCCAAGTCGTTAAACATTTGAATTTATATAAATGTTGGGAAATTTTTTTAAAATATGAAATGTGTTCCGAGTTAAGAGTTCTGCTTTTTGACAGCAAAAATAGTCTTAAGGCAGAATTTTTACGAATTGTGTATTTCAGTTTTTACCCACAAAAATATTAATATGTAATAATTAAAACACCTTTAACATGTGAATTTTATTTTTTAAAATTTAGTGTAACGTTCAGTACCTTGTAATTTTTTTAATTGCCATACTTAGTAATTGTACTCGTGTAATATTCGTAATGTTTCCTCCTTTAGATGTTAGACAAAGAAATAAAAACTATTTATACACAATTAAAAATTGTGTATAATGGAGAAACTGATGATGTTCTACGTCAGCATTCACAACTGGCTTTGGAAGAGATAAATGCCATAATGTTGAATATGCTTACTCAAAGGACATCCATGACAAAGGAAATTCACATCCTTCAGTAAATCTTTTAAACATCTATAATGAGTTTTTGTAAGCATGTTTTTTTTTTTTTTTTGCCACTGTATTTCTTCTAAACTCTTCTTACAACATTTACTTAATAAAATGTTTGAGCATCACAGTTTTTTTCTAAATTTTTTTATTGCAGATAAAATACAAAACTAAAACATATAAAACAAAATAAAGGCACATTTTACAAATGTTTATAATTGCAAAAGTTTATTTTAAGAAAATCATATAATAATCTATCTCATACAAAAGTATTAATTTCTACTAACACAACAGTATTACATAGAATTTTATATATTAATATTTATATAATTAGGTTTAAATTTTGTGCTTTTTTTAAATTGTTAAACATAAAATTATATATTTATCTATGATAAAAGATTAATTTCCATTTTGCAAAAAATAAAGTATAAATCATAGAACTAAACATAATTTTTTAAATTAAAAATATATTACCAAATCGCGATTTATTTTTATACTAATGATTGCATTCAATGTGAACAAACAAAAGGAATTTCATAAATTAAGAAAAAAGCTTAACCATTGAAACTCTGGCTGAGCTGGAATGAATTTTCTTTTTCTGAAGGTACACTTTCCTAAAGAAAACAGAGGAAATTCATTGGTAGACAAGTCAACTTCGAAATACTACTTCTTCAAAGAATCCAAGTTTAAAAGAGACACAGTATTGCAAATAACAAGTAAACACTCTAATTATTTTTTAGAGTATTTATCAAACCATCTGAGGTTAGAAAACAAAGTGCACATTTTAAAATTGTGAAATGTTTTTTGGATAGCATTAAATAAACATGTACAAATATTTTAATTTTTTAAAATTTCACACTAGAGCAATTTGAATGAAGAAAGGTATGTACATCTGAAATTCTACAATAGTTTTGCAGAAAAAAATATTTTAAGATTTTTAATCATTTGTTAAGGCATTTTCTAAGGCAGGATAAGGAATCTTTTTAAACTAGAAAGACACTTTGTTATTTAATACTTGCAGGCTGTAAAATGGTTTTATCTTAAAAGAACCACAAATATTTAATTTAATAACATTCACATTTAAAATTAATTACCTCTTATATTATTTTTAAAAAATTTGAATTTTGATTAGTATGTGGACAAATTATCAGACAAGAAATTAAGTTTACACTCAAATTGAAAATAAAGCAATTTGTATGAGTAGTATTTAAATTTAGTATGTTGACAACAACAAAATGAACACTCGTGAACTCACTTAACATTTGTTCCTAGACAACATTAGTTCAATGATGAATACAAAAAAATACTTATCAATAAAATTGAAAACACTTCTGTGACAAGATTTGAATAATAAGATCACAAGTTTTGCACTATTAAATAAGGCTACTTAAATTGCATATTAAGTCTTATAAAAACATTGCTTTTTTTTTCTCCATAAAAGTTAGATATAAAGCAAATAACTTAAAAAGTTATTACTGTCAGACATTTTATAGTAAACTTTAAATTTTTTTATTATTTCTGTGTCACATTTTTTAGCTAAAAATATATATAATGCAGGGATACATAGTGCATTCCATTCTATCCCTTCATTGTATATATATTTAAATGTTTGCAAATATATATATAATGCATTGTACAGTAGAACAATACCAAAATACTTATTTCTGAATTATTACAAATGGAATATGAAGTAGCATAAGTCATAGAATTTATCTACAAAACTACATTTGTACTTGAGCAAAGTACATAACAGTTATAAAATAGTTACAATATTTAAAATATAATAAATGCTGACAATGAAACTGATAACGATATTGTAATTTAACAGATAGACAAATATAGCTTCGAAAAATCAATAAAACTTTGAGGTATATTTTAAAGTCATGTTTTGCTGCTTCTACTTATAGGCACCAGGAACATAGCCAGGACTGAACATTAGATTGGGTGCTGGATTTTATAAGATGGGTGAAGTAAAATGTAATCAAATATATTTCTTTAACTCCTAGCATTATCTGGAACTAAATTTTATTTATGAATATTACTATACAATTTATTAATTTAATAGAATACATGACTATTATACATATTAAAATAACATATAAAATTTAGAATTTAACTTTTTTTTTTTTTTTTTTGTTAAAATTGTAGAATCATGATCACTGCAATATAAAAAAAAATTACTGCATAACATAATCATTTGACTTTTCCTTCAGAAAAAATTCTAGATGGCAAGATTGAGTTATTCACTCATTCTTAGATCAGAAGAACTGAAGTTTGCTTAAAATTCTTTAATGTATAATTATTATATATGTTATAAATAATACTATGAAACTATTAATGTAATATTGAAATATTTTGTACCAGATTTCCAAATGAAAAAGTTAATGAAATATATTATAGTAGTGTCTTATAAACTGCTCCTCTCATATTTATAATCCAGAAACATTCTTAAAAAAGATAAAGAAATGTCATCAATTTGGGCAAGCATTTTTTCAGGGCACTGCTGGACCTGCCCCCCCCCCTTTGGCTATAGGCCTAACGGGCACTATGGTAGTACAGGCAGCTTAGAATCCAGGAGTGTGTAAAGGCTCAAATTCATCATGTTATATTCTTCCAAATTTAACATTGTATATAAATGTGCCAATTTAAGTATTATTCTCATCATCGTTCCAAGTTACAGTCACCAGAAGTACATCATGCAGCAGCTCTAGCACAGATATGCATAAGTCACTTTCTTCCTTAAATCTTTAATATTCAAAAATTTGAGTATCAGCTTTAGTAACCATGCCACCATCTCTTCAAAATGTCGTAATTCTAAGAGAAAAACACATTTGTTCTATACACTTATTTCATTGTTAGAAAATATTCTTGTATTATTCATTTTAGAATGATTGGCTCTCCCTCCTTCAAGTGTAAACTAAAACCCCATGTAACTTTTAATTTGTTTATTATGTTAATCATTAATTACAAAATTATTGAAACTTTTTTTTACTGTATGCAGAAATTATTATATTCTAAGCTATAAAATTATTTTTGTATACATTAAACTACTTTTTCCAAATTTTGTTCACTATTGAATAGAGCTCTGCCTTTCATGAAACAAATTGCCCTTTTTTCAACATTTGTTTTTAGAATATGAAATCCAATTCATAGTAACAAAATATATTTTATGATGCATAAATAGTACTCCCCCCCTCCCTGCATTTTCATTTTTTAAAACCCTACTTCACTTCAATTTTTGCATAATTTTTATCTAATATTGCTGATAACTTTGGAAGAATCGGGTAATGTTGTACCTCATAACAAGCAATAATTACCTGGGAAACAACAAATATAAGTTTCACTTCTTGAGGATTTTATTTAAAAAAATGTTTTTATCTATATATAGATACATACAAAAATATTAAGCTGCTATTGGTAATTTAAACAGATATCGTTTATTTCCACTTCAATTTTTTTAATGATATTAATGAGCATGTTCTATTTATTTTACTTAAAAGTTTTAACAAATATTAAAACGTTTTTCTGAATTTCACTTGGTGTGTGTCATCAAATTTTCGATCGTTAATTTAACCAACTTCCCATCAAGCTAGAGCTTTGAAATTTTGGGAATCGTTCTTACTTGCCTAACAATGCAATATTTAGATATTTGTGACCAGTTTTAACTAATATTTCAATAATTCTTTTTAATAAACTTTGCCACCATATAAAAACGTTGTTTTTAAAAATGTCGGTTTTGATCTCGAATTATTTATAAATATAATATCATCCAACTTCTTATTTGAAAGATTTCTTAATACCATCCTAGGGGAAAAAAGTATGATCTTTGAAATTAATAGCTAGTTTTTCTTAATTTCAATCATGTATAAATTTTATTAAATATTTCATCTAAAAATCCATTTAAATATTAATTAGAGAGAGAGAGAGAGCATCATTTTAAAGAAATGCACAAAAATTAAAGACATTTCAATTAATTTAATTCTAAATTAGCATGATTGTAAAAATTCATTTTAATTTCATACTTTCTTTTGAAAAATTTCAAATTTTCATATATTACAAGCCTTTAACTAGTTCATTATGACGACTCAGTTATAGGGAACATGTATGCATGATGATTAAGATTCTCATTTTAAGAGTAAATGAGACTCTCTATTTATCAAACATTAATTTATTAATTACATTCTTTTTGACATAAAGTAACTTTCCTTCGAAAATCAAAGAAAAACTCATATTGATAACTAAGTCATAATATGCCTTATTAACATTCTAGCCAGATAATCTAAGATCCCCGATTCAATTTTAACTTTTCTACGATGGCAGGCACAAACATAAGTATATTACTGAGACTGGGGATTTTTTTGCTTTTAAATCTAAATCTGCAAAGTGATAAAAAAAATGAATGTGCTATTTAATAATGTTCAGTAGAGATTTTGTATGGGATTTGTATGTATTTTATTTATATTACATTTATCTATTGCAATACTTCCTCTGTAATCTGGCCCTTCACCTTACTTGTCGTGCCATAATTTTATACCAGACAAATCAGAAAATTATTTTATACCACCTACTTCAATAGAATAATGCAGGCTATCAATATAAAACTGTACATTTTTTTGTAGTTTGAGTTATTTTGTATGTCCGACACTTTATTTACAAGTACTGTAATGAGTTTTATACAATACAAAGCTTTTGCTGTTTAAATGCATATTTTTAGTGATTTTACAGTTACCTGGCATTTTCAATGATCTGGTGGTGCTCAGGTTTGATATTTATTGGTTTATTGAGAGATTATTGTGTACATATATATGTATACATATACACAAAATTTTTATAGATTTGTATATTGAAGTATTTTTTCTATTAAATTATTTTTAATTAGTAAAGATTCATGTTGGAAAAAAATTTATGATCGAAGTCCCACATCATTGTTACACATCTAAGTTTTTTTTTAAATGAAGATACACAAATCAGTTCACACACAGATTCTCAAAATTCGGCTTTCCAGATCTACCAGATAATCTGCTCCATGCACTAGATCAAAACACAGAAATCTCACTTATACAAGATTTAATTCTCAATAAGAAACTGGACTGTAAATCCAAACAACCAAAGCTCTAGCAAAACTAAAATCCTCGCCAACTATTAATAAATACCCCATGCTCTCATTTAAAGAGCCACCAGAAAGCCTGCAAATCAAGAACATGCCTTTTACACTATGATTACATAATCAAAATCTACATGCATCTCAAATCCTATGGACATATAATGCAATGTGATCTTGTGCAAAAAACCACTTGTTTGTAAAATGTTCCAAGACTCCGACACACATGCACAATGGTTGGGGTAAGTGGGAAAGCACTGTCACACCGGGGACAAACTGTCCTTAAAGGGTTCAGACATTTTCTGGATAGAACCAACTTAGAAACCTGTAGATAATGATGTGGAAGATTGAATTCTAATCAATATCAAGTGGTGCAATTACAAATCTTGCAGTCAACATGTCCAGAGTTAATTTAATCCAAGACTATTAAATGAGTTGACGATACGGATGGAACACATAATATTCGATTACATCACAAAGTGACATATTGTCATTTCAAACACAAAGAAGTTCATATGTTGTCTGTTCTCAGTATCTAGCACTGCTTCAGAATATGAGATCATAAAATTCTACAGTTATATAATTCAAACCAACTGTAAATGTGCCAACAGGTACACTAGATAAATTTAAACTGTAACAAAATAAAAAGATTTACAGAGCTTAATCATTTGAGGTTAATTTAGAATTTGAAATTAAAGATAAAATTATGTTAGAAATAAAATTTAATATCTTAGAAGTAATAGACATTTAAACATTATAGATAATTTCATATTGAAACTAATGGAGTTCCATATGAATGTTCATTATCTTATGAAATTTTGAGAATCGATTTGTTTTTGCAAAGCATAATATTGAAAATTAGCACATTGATTTTGTGCAATGAGGCTTTTTAGCAACACCAAAGAAATCACATCAGATGTGATCAAGAGTAATCAACAAATTTGATAACAATGAATATCCTAAGCTGCTTCAAAGAAAATGATTCTTCTTGACTTTTAATTGGTGATATTCAGAAAGGCCTAAAAATTCTAAGATACCATTTATTATTCTTGTAAATTTTATAAATTTTGGTATACTTGATTTTCTAAAATCCACAAGTTGCATCAGTCATTCATAATGACTAGGCATGTCATACTATCCCTATATATTATACTTATGTAAAACCTGAACTGGAAAGTCGCATGAAAAAGGAAAATGAAAATAAGGTTAAATAATAAAGAAAAAATTATGCCTCACAGACACTTCAATACACAAGCTAGTTATACAATAGACAAGTAAAATAGTTTAAGCCTTCTTGAGAATTTCAGAAAAAAATTATGCAAGATCACACAAACTAAAAAGTACCAATGGACTACTAGATTTTGGCCTAGTTAACATTATACAGCCCCATTTATACAGATGTGTATTTGCATCAATAGAATTTTAACTCAATTATATGATTGCAAGTGAATGTGATGAAGAGAAAATGCCAGAAAAAATTAAGATACCATATATATATTTATACTATAATGCTAAACGATTTCTGCCACTTTTAATCTTTGATTAGAATAATAAATTTCAATAGCACAATAACCGGTGGCCATACAAATATCACAATTTGGTCAATGTTACATAAATTAAAGAGAACCGTAAATAAAATTCAATTAATAATATTCTCTGTCCCTTTTAGCCAACAATTTAATAGTTTGTAACATTTTAAAAATTTGGATAAGTATTTTATTCTCAATAGAATTTTGCCTTTTATATATATGAAAAAAAGTACAATTAATAAACACACACATACACATTAAATACATCACAAGCAAAATATTAAAAAATTACAAATAAAATTATAAATTATCAAGAAATCACTCATTCTTGTGCTAGAACATTTCTCGAGACATAAAAGAAATCATATCCATTTTTCGAATATTCGCTATTTTTTGGGAAAGACTTTTAAGTGAATCATGGTTAAAATATGAACTGCAACATAAAAAAAGTTAACATTATCTATCACAAAAAAAATCTTAAATATTAATAATCAGTATTTCCTTTTTTAACATCTGTACAGATCTCGGAACTGATTCTTAATATTCATAAACAATATTTGAATAACATTTCCACTAACATAAATAACAAAAAAGGAAATCTTGCTTACATAACACACACAAGAATTTAAGTAAAATATAATTCTATCTAATCTTAACTGTAAAATTACATGAATTTATTTCATTACCGTCAATTTCCAGCATTTCAATAAATTAATAGGACATTTAAAATTTATTAAATAAATTATCTTGATATTACAAATATACACAGATTTTTTAAAGATGATTTCACTGTGTTTTTATAATAAATGGTACTTCCTTGTCAAAGCGGCCCCAGCCAAGTTACGGTCGCCCTCAAACTCGTGAAGCCTACTTTGCGATACAACCTACTT
The DNA here is from genome assembly GCA_019974015.1 of Nephila pilipes. NCBI lineage: Eukaryota > Metazoa > Arthropoda > Arachnida > Araneae > Nephilidae > Nephila > Nephila pilipes. The sequence goes on from BMAW01062868.1 coordinate 106,845, forward strand.
TGGCGATATTTCTTGTCTCTTGACAATTCGTCGTCGTCGACCGCTACAACAGGGAATTACTCAATGATTTGAATGCAGTTTTTAACCATACAAAAAACATGGAAACATTAATCCATGAACAAAATAAAAATGGTAAGTTGAGTAGAGAAAAAAAAATTACATTCATATATATAACCCAGTGCTTTGATCTTTTTTTCAAAAGTTATTTCCTAAAGCATTTTTAGTCCGTTATATATATATATGCAGTTTTGAATTTCTCCGTGCTCGAAAATAATTTTACAATTTGCTGTTTGTAAAATGAAAGCAGCAGCGTTTTTTGTGTGATGTGCACAGAGAGAACTTTTCACACCATAGAACAAATGGCATATTTCTCTTTAAACTTGTAATATTTAGTCATGTCTTGATATCAGTTTCTTCACGTGATCTTGGATAATAAATATCCACACACGCAATTATAACTAAAAAAAAATCCATACGCTAGTAGGAAAAAAAGCAAATGCCATTCTGAAGATCATTTTGGAAGCTGTTATGCCTTCTGGTTTGCAGTAAAACTGTAAAATCTGAAAGAAAACGGACAATAGTTATAAGTATGTTACTGAGTTTCAAAAATTAGTTTTATGTACAGTTATTTATACATATAAAAGGTGATTTGGTACTTCCTGTTATAACGGCGCACAACGATGAATCGTCAAGCGACTAAGAAAAATCGCCGAGGTATGTTATATTGTAAGATAACCTTCACGAATTTGGCGACGACTAGGCGTAATCGTAATTTGACGGACGCCACTATAACAGGGAAGTACGAATGATGTTTTAAAATTTTTTTACCCTAGTTTCTATTTCATTCACTGTAATTTAAATAATACATTTCTTCGGTTAGATCCAATTTGAGCCCATGTCTTGGCGACAGAAAACAAAATGGCATCAAAAAGCACGATTTTAGTTTCAGTTTAGTTTTTATTAACGTCGCACTGAAAGCAACATGAGGGCTGTTGGCGATGGACCTCATAATTTTGAACCTCGGTCCAGTAGTGGGTCTTCAGCGGCCAAGGATCGAACCCGTGATTGAATGAAAACCGCCGGCCACGAATCCAAACCATGACCACTAGGCTTCCGCGGCCACTTCAAAAAGCGCGATAGATGTAACGACTTGGCAACTCAGTAGCGTTAGAATAAAAAATATGGAAATGTGTGCAGAATCAAGCCAGTGTTTTTCTTTAAAGGAACCAGCAATCTACCAAATTGCTGCACTAAAAAGATAGAAAGTTGGAATATCAAAGATTTATTGAAAAAATCGAGAACTTTCCGTTTTGTCGGCTCAAGCATTAAGTCGCCAAAAATGATACAATCGATGCCAAACGGAATATATGTATACTGTGTGTTGTCGCCAATGAAGTCTGCTTAGCGAGATTTGAGACGGCGAAATGGAAAAGTACCAAAAAATCGTTCTTATCACTGACAATGGCTCAAAATTAACATGCATATATTGGTTATTTGAAATGTTTGAATTATTCATAAATAGGCAGCTAGATACATTTCTGATATTCATGCAAAATGAAATTAGAAAACTATTCTAGAGATCGTAATTTGCAATTTATTAAAATTTAGCTTATTATTATTCATGTTCTCTATTTTTATCCTAGTAAATATATAAACATTAATCGAAATTCAAAAAATTAAACGAATTTGAATTTTTTGAAAAAAAATTCTGGTATTTCAATAAAGTGTGATTTTAAATTTTATTTAAACAAAAATTTAAAATCACACTTTGAGAAATATTTTTGCAATTAGTGTAGAATAACTGTTTACGGTTAATGTTTATTCACTTCGTTAAAAATGAGAGGGAGGGGAAGTGATTTATAAACTTTTTTTTTTTTTTGCATCATATTTTTAACATTAAAAAAAAAGGTACACAATTATCTTAATGTAGTACATGAATTTTTGTAAATAACGTTGCTCACGTTTATGTAACACTACATCTACGCACCCGCTTCGCCAATATTAAACACAATGGCGCTAAAAAGCGCGATAAATGCTTCGGCGAGTAACAGCGTAAATCTACTGGCCTTACATTTTAATTTAGTTAATACAACACTTAGGCGCCATTTTGTTTTCCGCCCACAAGGCGTGGACTAAAATAGGATTTTACCCCTTAAGGCTCCCGTCGACCCGCCATTTTGATTTCGTGGACGTAATGTTAATCCTATGGAATTTTGACTTAAATTCTCACATCTTTATTATTTGATCTATTTAAATGCAATAAAGTGCATTTGAAAGAGCAAAAAATAATGAATGCTTCTGTGGAATTACTTTTTTCCTTCGATTTTTAAAAATATTTGAAAATTCATTAAAGACCTAAAAACTCAAAAACGAATAATTAAAATAAGAATAAAAATATTTTTAAAAATCTTAGGAAAAAAGTAATTCCACAGAAGCATTCATTATTTTTTGTTCTTTCAAATGCACTTTATTGCATTCAAATAGATCAAATAATAAAGATGAGAGAATTCAAGTCGAAATTCCATAGGATTAACATTAAGCTGACGAAATCAAAATGGCGGGTAGACGGGAGCCTTAAGTGCAGATGCCACGTCTGACACCGTCCAGACCAACGTAAGGTCTTTCAAGCACCAACATATTTAAAATGGCATCAGCCCATCCACATCTTTAACGGCTTAGTTTAGTTTAGTTTTTATTAACGTCGCACTAGAAGCAACACGAGGGCTATTGGCGACGGACCTCGTGATTTTGAACCACGGTCAAGTGACGAGGACAACACCTGAGCTAACACCTTCCTCTTCTACCTTCCACACCACATCACATCAAAAAGAGGACATTGAACCACGACAGATTTAAGACGCATCAGCCCCAGTTACACGGCGGGTCTTTAGCGGCCTAGGATCGAACCCGCGACTGAACGAAAAGCGCCGGCCACGAGTCCAAAGCCATGACCACTAGGCTACTGCGGCCACCCCGCTGGGATAGGGAGGTCATTTCCGGAATTGTCAAAAAGATCATCACTTCCGGTTACGAACTAACAAATTAACTAGGTCAACAGATGAGTTTTTATTCAGATAACACAAAAGCATTGTCCATTTTAACTTACAGTTGTCTACATATTTTCTATCTAATAATTCAAAATGTGAACTTAAAAATAATTAAAATTTACAATGCCCTTTAAACCTCCATTCCAGTTATGGAACATAGCTTTCACAGTTTTATGCATTTTTTAGGTAATGCACATTCAAAGGAATGAAACCGTCAAAATATCAGAAAGTTTTCTATATATTTGTTAGAGAAAATATAATTTATCTAAATATTTTAATTTTTTAAAGATATCAATGCTGATATATACTACAGATAAAAGAATCCCGTCTTTTCTTCCAAAATTCCCCTCTGTTTGAAAGACAGGGAATAAAAAAATCCATGTATTCTTATAAAACAAATTATACTTTGATCATTTGGAAGGGCCCGAAGTAATAAATTATCAGTTATTTCACAGAATTTCAATTTTCTAGTGAAAAAAACAATTAACAGTCAAATACAAAGAGGGAAAAAAATAGGTAAAATTACAAGTATAATCACTCACAATTTTCACAACTGAGTTACAGGCTAATTTACAAGATTTTAAAAAAATGTCAATTTTATTCTCTTTCATCAATATTTTTGTTTCCTTTCAGAAGATTAAATTTGAATCCTTTCAAGAGCGAAAGTAATATTTTCAATTCCAATATAAAATTTTTCGACCTTGCTTTCCCCCCAAAATTCATAAAATTTCTATCATTAACCAAACGGAACATTTTCATTATAAATTTTTACCCAATGAAAAAGGAAGAGATTATATTCTGGATATAGTTTGGGTTGGCAAGAAAGTAATTTCGGTTTGCGCCGACAGATAGCATTATGTTTGTGTAGTTAATCTTTTGTCAGAATCTAATAATTTTCTTTTGAGATTTGATAGTTGACACTCAGGTTACCATAGAAACAAATTCCGTGCAATTTAAACCTGTTGGTTTACGGTCAATTTTAGCATGATTTTCGACATATTTTACTTTATTTTCGTAAAGGCTAGAAAGCGGCTGAGGCTCACAAAGAGATATGTGAAGTTTATGGTGCTGGTTGCATAACAGAACAGAATTTGTTTAAAAGATTTCGTTCTGGAGATTTTTCACTTAAAGATCACCAACGTTCTGAAGTCGATGAAGACAAAATGAAAGCCATAATTGAATCAAATCGTGCGGGAGATTGCAAAAAGATTAAATGGCAAAGGACAAAAATTACGAGGTTCCTATTAAATAAATTAATTTACCCTCTCATCAGAATTAAAATAATGTAAAAGTGCATAATTAGTTAAGTTTTCTTAATTGTTAAAAAGCGATCAAAATTAGGATCAAGGCATAGAAAGCCTAGGATTTCAGCAGAGTTAGAAACTGCTGGAACATTCTAGGGATTTTAGAGATGAGAGATCGAATTGTGATTGGACGCTATAGCAGTAAGCTAAGGAGCGACTACCGCATTGGTCAAAAGAGCAAAAGGGGCGGGACTTCAGTTCGGAGACGAAAATCGACTCCGAAAAACCTGTCGTCCGTGGGATTTTGAGAGGTGAAAGATTAAATATGTCACACACAATTGAAAATTACATAAGACGTCTTAGACTAATAAGAAGCCGGGTATTTGGGTTTAGCACGAATTAAAAGAAATTCACTTAACGCAACGGATCAATATTTGCGATACGCATTTCAAACGTAATGCAATCGATCATTTTCTGAAGCGAAAAATTATTGATTTGAAATTGATCGTTAACAGCAACAATATTAATCGAAAAAGATCATGGTCCAATCATGATGAACCGGCATAAACCGTTACATAAGCTGAATGGCATCAAAGAAAGGTAATGCTGTCAATTAGGTAAGATTACAAAGGTGACTTGTATTTTGCGATGCTTCCGAGCCAACATGCTATCATCACAGATGTTTACTGCCAACAACTTATAAAATTGGAGGAAGCAAAATCAAAAAGAACATGCCAGAATTGGCAAATCGTAAAGGAATCGTGTTCTACCACGATAATGCGAGGTTCCATACATCTTTCGCAACATGTACGAAATTATTGGACCTTGGATGGAACGTGGTGTCGCATCCCCTTATAGCCCAGACCTTGCACCAGAGGAATACCATTTATTTCGAAGTTTACAAAACTTTATACGATAACAATTGTAAACAACAATGATTACCTCAAATCGCACTTGGTTGAGTGTTTTTGTGGATAAGGACCAGCAGTTCAAAGAGCACGAAATGATGAAGCTACCAGAAAAATGGAATAAGGTCATCGAACAGGATGGAAAATAATTTGACCGATTAAAGTTCATTCTTAATATAGAAAAAAATAGAGAGTTTTATATTTCACACTAAAAAACAAAATTATTTTTTCCGCCAACCCAATATATAAAGTGTATTATTCTTTTAGAGGGTTTTGTACTCCTTTTTTCATGAACCATATTGCTTTTAAAACCTGTACTCGAAAAATATTCTTTTGCATCTTTTTGTATTGATTGTGCTCTTAAAAATAGTTATTTTACACAACCTATTTAAATGCTATTATACATAAGTATGTCTATAATGATAAGTATGTATGTAACTATATGTACGCTGTAACACTGGCACAGAGAGCATCTTTGTGTTTACCGAGTTTTAGTTTAGTTTTTATTAACGTCGCACTAGAAGCAACACGAGGGCTGTTGGCGACGGACCTCGTAATCTTGAACCACGGTCAAGTGACGAGAACGACACCTAAGCTGGCACCCCCCCCTCCGAGCTTCCACACCACGCAATGGGAGGACTTTGGGACCCGACAGATTTAACGTGCATCAGCCCCGACAACACGACGGGTCTTTGGTAGCCAAGGATCGACCCCTCGACTGAACGAAAACCGCCAGTCACGAATCCGAAACCATGACCACTAGGCTACCGCGGCCACTTTGAGTTTACCGAAAAAGGATTGTCATTGCGGGGATTCCCTTTACAAATGAGAAAAAAAAAAAAAAAAAAAGAATCTGCCTAGTTTTAATTTTTCTTTGAAAGGAAATAAGCGTTATTTACATTCTAAATACTCTAAATTAAATAAAATTAAAGTATTTATAAGGGAAAGTTCTTTCAAACAAATATTAATTTTTAAAAATGAAATAGTGATTAAAAAAAGTTTTTTTTAAATCAGTATTACTCCTTCAAACCTACTTGTTTGAAGGAGTAATAATGATTCTTAAAACATATTCAACTTTAATCTTTTATTAACTAAATATAGTAATATTTAAACAAGCATAAAATGAACTTTTTTAGGATGCAATAGGAGTGGTTCAAAGAGGCAAAAACAGTTTCAATGAAAATTTAAATAAAGAGATATTATTTCAATTCATTACAGACAACTAATAAATAGATGGTTCTGCGGTAAAATGAACAGTCTGCTGTAATGGGGAATAATCCAAAGAAATTTAAACAGAAAAATATGATTTTAAGGATTAAAATTTATATAAATTTAAAAAATTAGAATGACTCTTTGTTATTTTAAAAATATATAATCAAAAGCAGCAGGCTCAATTTCTTTTTACAACTCAAAACACTATATCCAATGAAATTCTATTCCTACACCCTTTTTTTTTTAAAAAAAATTATTATATATAATCCTTATATATATCTTAAATTTAATATCTTGAAAAGCTCATTTGTATGTTCGTTATAAAACAGATTTTCTTGATGTTTACAAAATGCTACAATATGACTTTTCTCTGTCCATTATGTATTTCAGATAATGTAATAACATGTCTTTGTAAAATATTTTAGGAGAAATCCCCCTTTCCCAATAAATATACAGGAAGACTTTAATTGAATGTTTTTCTTTTTAAAAAACTTTAATATCATACAAAAAGTCCGATTTTTAGTACATTTTTTATATTCAAACATAACAGAGGAAGGAGTAATTATGTATCAAATATTTGCAAGTAAAGTTCTAATTAATCAACAGGGTACAATGGTCTAGAGCAAGGGTCGGCAACCTGCGGCTCTTTTGATGTAAAGTTGTGTCACTCCAGTTCCATACGAAAAAATTAATTATTTACTATCAAAGCCCTTCAAAAATAAGAAAAAATACTTTTAAGTACCTAATTTTTCAATAGCTTCTATTTTCATAATAGTTAATTTCAAATCGCATCCCTTAACATGACCATAAATAGATAAATTTGAACTATGATTTTGTTCTTAGAGCTGAAACTCCATGACCATGTTTATTTGTCAGCCAATTGTATTCCATTTCTCTCTCACCCAAACAGCCAGAGTATGTTGTCAGTCAGTCATCCTCGGATAGCGCGGTCGACGTTACATTGCAGGTGTGTTAATTTAATCGCTTGCAGTTTTTGCGTGTCTATTCGCTTGCAGTTTCAAGAATATAATTTAGATACGAATTACCTTTTCAAAGGTATGTACGCGTATAATATGATAAAATCAGTGACAGAATTGGATGAGATATCTGAGGATCGAGTTAACGAAGATATAATGGTAAATAAATTGTTTGCCATTTTAGATAGCTACGTAAAATTTTAAAAAATTATTTTTTCGGCTCCGCAGGAAGCATGGCATCTAGCAAAAAAAAAAAAAAAAGAGAAGAACTGAAAAAGAAAACCGAGAATTCAATCAGGATTGGACGGAGTCGTTTGCATTTATATACAACACAGATGACCTTCCAATTTGTCTTTTTTTGCCACAAAAAACTCGCACACAATAAGAAATCAAATTTGGAGAGACACTTCACTACAAAATATACCCAGTTTGCTGGTAAATATCCAACCGGTGACGCACGAAAAAAAAGATGTTGAAGAGCTCAAAAAAAGTCAAATTCCATGCTAAGTAACTGGACGTAATATTCCAATAATGTAAATCTGGCAAGCTTTGTAGTATCATTAGAAATTGCAAAAAGAGGAAAACCATTCACAGATGGTATGTCAAAGAATTTTTTATACGTGAATCTGAAGACTGTTTCGTGATTTTAAAACTAAAGCAGAAATCATGGGGGGGAAGGAATCAAAGATTTGCCATTATTTGCTAAAATAGTACAAGATAGAACTGCTAAAATGTCTTCAAATGTAACACAAGTGGAAGACATTTAACTGGCTTCAGCTTTATCACAAGCTATGGATGAGTCTTGCGACATAACACACACAGCACAAATTACCCTTTTCGTCAGGTATATGTCGTCTCAAGGTCCTAAAGAAATGCTAGGATTGCTACCGCTCACAGGGCAAACTCGTGGAGAAGATATAGAAAATGCCGTGCAAAAATTCTTGGAAGACAATGGAATCGATGTAAATAAAATAGTTTCTATAGCAACTGATAAAGCCAGAAGTATGACAGGAATACATAGAGGAGAAACATCAATTCTTCAGAAAAAAATAAACCACGAAATTCTAAAGTTTCACTGCATAATTCATCAAGAAGCAACATTTCCGGCCGAAATAGTTCAAGTCATGAACTTGGTACCTAAGAATATTAACAGCATCTTGGCAAAAGAACTCTACCAACGGCAGTTAAAAGATTTCCTTGAAGAAATAGATAGCCAGTTTTCTGACCTACTTCTGCACAATAAAGTGAGATGGCTTTCCATAGGTAACGTATTGCTTTGTGCTTGAATGAAATAAAAATTTTCCTCAATGAAAAAAGCATTGAACATCCCGAATTGGAAAAAGACAAATGGCTACGAAAATTCAACTTCATGATAGATACCACAATGAAACTAAATCAAAAACTGCAAGGAAAGGGCAACCCAGCCTACGCCTTGCTTGAAGAAGTTGTGTGTTTCGAAAAAAATTTACTTCTCTTTGTTGGAGACATGGAGAACGGTAAATTACTTCTTTTTAAAAATCTGAAGCAATATCGCAATGAAATTATTGACATGAATTACTGCAGCATAGCTTTAAAACACATGAAGGATGAATTCACCGAGAGGTTCGGGCAATTCAAAACAAACAAAAGTACCCTCGCGTTCAAAGTAAATCCTCTCAACACAAATACAAATGAGATCAACATTGAGCCATTTGGAATTGATGCTGGATCGTTTCAAATGCAATTGCTGGATTTGAAAATCAAAGACTTGTGGAGTGGCAAGTTCACAGAACCCAGAAATGCATGCTCATCGCGCAGCAGCGGATAGCCCTAAAATAAATTCCGCGAGTTGAAACTCTTATATTCGGCGCATGGAATAGTCTTCCAGAATGCTACAGTGAGGTGAAGAAGTTGGCATATGGAATGCTGACGATCTTCGGGTCGACATATTCGTGTGAGCAAGCTTTCTCTTGTATGAATATAATAAAAAGTACAGTTAGAAGTCAACTAACTAACTAGAAGTAAATCTAGAGTCGTGCTTGATACTTAAAATAAGTTAAAAACCAGATTTAATCAAACTTTGAAAAGGCATGGAAAGCCAATGCTCCCATTGATGTAGCTATCTATATTTTTTTTTTATACGAATCAGTTTAGTTTAGTTTTTATTAACGTCGCACTAGAAGCAACACGAGGGCTATTGGCGACGGACCTCGTAATTTTGAACCACGGTCAAGTGACGAGGACGACACCTGAGCTGGCACCCCCCTCTCCTAACATCCACACCACGCCAACGGGAGGACTTTGGGCCCCGAACAGATTTAACGTGCATCAGCCCCGGCTACACGGCGGGTCTTTGGTGGCCAAGGATCGAACCCGCGACTGAACGAAAACCGCCAGCCGCTATCCACGACCTTGACCACTAGGCTACCACGGCCCCTTTTATACGAATCAATAACATTCCGTATTTAAAGCAGTTTATTTTAAATCAAATATATACAAGCAAATACTAAAATATTAAATCGAAACTTTTTAGTGGCTCTTTAAAAACTGGTAAATTCTGTAAATTGTAACTTTTGGCTCTTCCGTTTCAAAAGGTTGCCGACCCCCGGTCTAGAGCCATAGTTCTCAATCCATGGCCAGCAGAATGCTATTCCTTTGTGAAACCAATTCAAATGTTAAATGACTAAAAAAAAAAAAAAAATCAAAATTTAAAAAGTTCTATGCAAAGTTTTGTAAAGAACAGATTTTGCCACCCAATGTGTGCTTTTTTATAATTATTAAATTACTCAATTAAATATAAGAATTAAAGTAAAAAAATGAAATTTCAAGAAATGGACAATAGTAAGCAGTTTCCGGTATTAAAACTAAAGCAAACAATAAATTATTAAATTGAATATATTTAAGATAAATGTAATTACATAAAATTGAAGCAAATGATAAAAAAAATGATATAGTAAGCCAAAATTGATTTACCTGAAAGAATAACAACTTGCGTGGCTAAAAAAAAAAATGGCTGCCTCACAGCTTTCTTAAAACTGTGAATAAGGTTATTTTCAGTCATACCTTGATTCCTGTTTACATATGACTTAACGTAATACATAAATCAATAAGTAAATAAAATAATTTTTATACTTGTTTCACTTTAATCCAATAAAAAAATTGGGGGAAATTTATTTTGAGATATTTTCAAAAACTGAGTTCATTAGTGGTGAAAGTATCAGACATATATTGCATATATTTTATTTTAATCTAATAAAAAATTCAGGAGAAATTTATTATGTATTTTTGAAAATTAAGACCATTACCAATGAAAGCAGACATCAAAAATTTATGCAAAAGCAAGGTAAATTTTTAAAAAGTGATCAGGTAAAAAAAAAAAAAATTTAGGATTAACTTAAACAATAGCCCCTTGAGTGGTTAATACAAATAATTTTTAAAAAAGAATGTAATCAGCAAACATGAATTACCAACTTTTTAGCTATATAGGTATCATTAATTTTATTCACCTAATTTATAAGGAAAATGATAAATATTAGATTCAATGACATAGGGGGGAAAAAGTAACATTGCAATGATTAGCAGGGGAAATGTTCATTCAAAGTTATTCTAGATGTCTCTTGTTCAGGAATAGAAAAAAAAAAGCACATTATTGTTCTACATTCTATCTTTGCAAGGCAGGATTTTCAACAATGGTTAATATTAAAACAAAGAAATGCAAAATAAAAGAAATTAATTAATTAAATATTAAAAATGTTTTAATAGTTAATATTAAAACAAAGAAATTAAGAGGAGATACAAGATGCTTCATGTATTTGTCATAATATTACTGAACACTGTAAAAATCTCGTATTACATTAAAAATTTGAGATTTTTTTTTTTAAGTATTGTAATTTTAAGTGACTTTCAAATAAATGTTAGAAACAATCAATATCAGTATATAATAATTTTAAAAAAAGCAAGATATTTGAAGCACAGGTTGCCAGGATTTCTTTCATTCTATCCTGAAAAATTTAAAGAAAAAAAACCTACTGAGAATCGAGAGCTTAGACTGTTCAACGGACTGATTTTTATTAACAAACTTAGAAGCAACACAAGGGCTACTGGTGATAGATCTTGTAAATGTAAGATGAGGATGACACCTGAGCTAGTACCTCCCTCTCCAAACTTCCAACACAAAGCTGATGGGGAGATCTAGTGTTCAACAGATTAATTCTGAGTAATTCCACTAAAATATGCATCTTTAGTGACATCAGGACTCATACCCATGACTATGAAAATGTTGTTCATGAGCATGATGACTTGCCTACTGAGGCTCTGATTTGTCCAAAGAGGACCAAGCTCATCAAACAAGGCTTTGGAGCATTCTAATATATTGTCTCCCAATAGATTAAAAGAGCAGACTGTTGTTGAATTCACCACCAAAAATTATGTGAAAAATAAAAGTTCGATGAGTGTGAAATCTAAATGGGCTCAATAGTCTTGACAGAGTTATAACATGGAATTTAAGAGATAAGAGAGTACATCATATACAACATCTAATGGGAGTTCCAAATTTTGAAATCATTCACCAATAGCTCATGTGTACTTCTATAGAGATGTTAGTTCAAACCAACTACTAATTAATCTAGGAATATATATTTGAAAATTGCTTTTATAAATTAATTTGATTCATAAATAATTTAAATTTTCATGAATAAAGTCAAAACATTTTATATTTATCTCAAATATAAGAGAATCTATTGACAAATCTAACGATGTAAAAATTAAAGTATTCAATTACTAAACAGCTTTTGAAAAAAAATTTATAATATGCAACTAATACAATTACACAGGAATCTCTAAATAAAATTTTACAGGCAATTAGTTCCAATAGATCTTTTTAAACCTCAATTTTAAATAAACTTACTTATATTTTTTTCCTTATTTGACCCTATATTTCCTATTTAATTTTAAGAAATTTGTAAACAAAATTCCTCCTTGGAGGTACTAACAATACATCATTTTTACTACAGCATAGTTGGATTAATTTAGTTTTTATTAATGTTGCACTAGAAGCAACACGAGGGCTATTGGAGACGGACCTCGTAATTTTGAACCACGGTCAAGTAACGAGGACGACACCCGAGCTGGTACCCCCTCTCTTAACATCCACACCACACCATTGGGAGGACTTTGGGCCCTAAACAGATTTAATGTGCATCAGCCCCGGCTACACGGCAGGTCTTTGGCGGCCAAGGATTGAACCCGCGACTGAATGAAAACCAACCGTGAGTCCACGACCTTAACCACTAGGCTACCGCGGCCCCCAGCATAGATGGAAAAAAATCACCAGACTATTACTTGCAACTCGCAATCTGACATAAATACAAAAATGTATTGTACACAATTCAATAGATCTATTTTTCAGCTTTCTTATGAACTATCACAAATTGAGATCTATTGACTGAAAGAAGGAAACACTAATAAGCCACAGCTTGTCAGTATGTCTCAGTTGGATATGCAATACTGAACTCGAAATGTGTGGCTGGGTGAGTAAGCAAATGGGTTAAATACTTAAATGGGTTTTAAATTTCTAATATTTTGCCAGCACTTTTATATGAATTAATCCAATGCATCATGTAATGAAAATATGGTAAAGATCTGAAAGGAGTGTAGGAACAACGATATATATATATATATAAGAGTTTTAAGGATTTATTACAACAGAAGGTATTTTTTACATTAATATAAATAATATGAGATGTTACTATATAATAGAATAAACATCTGTCATTTCTAGTAAAATTTTACTTTACAAACAATATTACTAACATGTGAAAACAATGTGCAAGTAAGTAAAATAGGATTTGCATATCTGTATACTCTACAAAAATTTAGCTTAATTTACAAATTTAAGGAAAATCATTGACCAAAAATTTAACAAGAACAATTCAGCAATTTTTTAAAATACACATTAGCATAAATAACAGTGCAATGTCTACGAATAATTCATTAAAATTATGATTGCTTCTACTGCAAAAGTAATGATTTGTTTGAATATGACAAAGAAACAATACTATTAAATAATCAAGACTGCTTTTTTCTGCTAATTTAATTTATTTTTATTAATTTTAAAGAGACTTTTTACAATATAAATTAAATGAAAAAGCATAGATTAGCTGGAAAATCATCATAAGCCTTTCAGTTGACTATGTTACATGTGGGCCGATTCATTGGAAAAAACCATCATCGACCTATAGCCCTTAATGAAACAAAAAAATCAATTAGTGTCAATTTAATTAACAAATGCACATGAAGTAAATTATGATCCTAAAAACACCTTTTAAAGTTGCAAACTTGTTTTAGTCAATAGAGAGGAATAAATCAAATAAATTTTTAGCAGGCCTAAAGTACATGTGCATTACAATTTTAGTAATATATAAGCAGTGTCCAATAATTAAGGTTCACAGATGGCTGTTATATGAACAATGCAAACACAAGACATGTTATGTGTATGACTTAAGCACAACATTCAGTGTAGTTGCAAGTCAGAAGTGTAGGTTCGTTCAAAACTATTTAGCTTCAAATAAACATGTGCAATTGCCAAGTATTCAAAGCATGAGGTGCATGGAGTTATCAGATTCATGCAGGTCCAACCAATTAATCAGAAATTCATCACACATTACAAGTATATGGCCTTAAAAGTTTTAAGCCGAAAAGAAGTCAGCATTTGGTGCAAAAAATATTTCCAGCTGGACCAACAGAATAGAATGATGATCCAAAGAAGAAAATAGGTACACCAAAGACTTCACCCCACACAAATAATAACTGCACAAACAGTCAAACATTTCATTAGGGAGAATCATCACATTGAAGAAATGACTGGCATTCCAAGTCAAATTCAAACTAAATTTCAGTAAAGTTTCATTGAAGTTCAGATCAGTGCTGGGCACTGAAAATGCTCTTTAATAAATAAAACAAAAACATTGCTTCAAATTTCACCAAAAAATCATGGGAAAGGAATTCATAAATTGAAAACATTACTGGAGATCATGATCCCCAGAAATACAACACCAGTTCATTACATAAAATGATCTGGTTTACCCAATTGAAAAAACTCTAAAGTCAACTATTTGCACTCAGTGTTCTAGTAAATTGAACACCAGCTTCAATGTGAATTCCACAAGAAATGGACAATAATTACAGCAACATGTATGGTGAAACTCTACAGAAATTCCATACAGCCATAAGTAAGGAAAGGCTAGAATAACTATGTGAAGGAGCTTAACTTTCCATAATGGAAAACTATGGTTGATACAGTGGTGAGGTTTTCTGTGTAGTCCATATTTAGTACCCTTAAGTTTTTATTTATTCAGGCCTTCATATAAAAACTGCTGGTGCAGAAACACTGTAGATTAGTAGGAAATATAGGACACTATTTCAAGCAACTTGACAAACAGTACAACCATGAAAGGATGTTCAAATTAGTATTATATTGGAATAAATGTTTTCACTTTTATAGAGATTGTTCAGGAATAAACAAAAGAATGCAGTTTTTGCAGAATGTATTCCAAATTTTTCTCATAAACAAATGTTACTGTAATTTTGATTTGAATCCTTATTATCAGACACATTTTTTATTTATAATTTAGGAGGGGGGGGGGAGGACTTTTCATCAACAAATTTTTCCCATTCAAAAGAGGAATAAAAGCAAAATCTATTAAAAGGAAAAACAGAAATCTTTACCAATACATAACTTTGATGATTTTTAAGGAAGGGGGAAAAAAAGATTCTGCAAAAGCAAAGCATAAAAATATATCCAGCATATGAGCTCAATTTCAATTGAAATGTGAAATTAAGCTCCCTTTTTGGAAATTAACAGTTTGTGATTACATGAAGTTATAAAAAGAACATAAGAAGCAATATAAATATATCAAGTAGAATGTTTCCTTTTTCTTTTTTTTCCTTTAAAGAAAAGTTGTTCTAATAATTATGTATGCACATACAAAAGTAAACAATTTAGAAAATTATGATTTTTGGTCAATAATTTACCACTAAAAAATGAAAACATGCTATTCACTTCTGCAAATAAAAATAAAAATTACTTATATTTATGAAGGGGCTCGTATGTAACAAAAATTAGTATAAGTCAATTTAAAGAAACTGTTGTAAAGAATACAATTGCACCATTTTACAAGATGAGAGTTTTAAAAATAAAAGACTTGAAATAGATTATTAAATGAAATCAGTCATTGAAAATTGAGTAATATTCAATAAAAGACAATCTAAGAAAAGAAACTTTACCAATGAAAATTAATAAAATTAAGGTACAATTTTAAATAAGAATTGTAAGAAAAATCTTTAAAAAAAAAAAAAAAAATACAAACAAAAGATTTGGTAGGACTTATTTTCACTAGTGAATAAAAATTTAAATCAAAATTAATGAAAAAACAGGAAGGCTGATTTTTTAAGTGTGAGTGATAATGTTTTTTAAACCCTTTGAGAGGTAGTAAATAAAAAACATTAAGTTTTAGCTAAAATTCCTCTGATATGCATTAATAATGTTATAAAAAGACACAATATCAAGGGG
>BMAW01062868.1:128339-152213 GCA_019974015.1 Nephila pilipes
ATGATCGTAAATCATTCACTTTGTTGTTTGAGATAACAAAACTAGTGTAAATAACTAAAGGAATATGAACAGCAATTTCAAGAAAAATTTGAAAACATGCATCCCATTACAAAGCATTAAATCAACATATAGCGATTGAGATGAAGAATCGTTAATTTTTTTCAAAAATCCAAATCTATTAATCACAATATTCCAAAAAAAGAAATTCATATGTAATTGTGAAACTTGCATAGCACATAAGACTTCATGCAAAACTATCTAGATAAAACCCATCTGTAACAGGAAGTAAACTTAATTTTTAAAAGTTCAGTAGACCTTTTAAAATGTAAACAATTCATAATAACACATTTCACAAAATTGACAATGTTTCGAGAGGAAAGAAATATATATTATAAATTAATAAATGCATTTCACAAATGATATAATCTATTTTATCTAATTACGCAGCATCCATTATATACTAAACACAAAATTTGAGAAATATAACAATAATAGACATGAAAGTTAGTGAATGTTCATTGTTATATTTCCAAAAATATAAATGTGCTTTATTTTTTTTATTATCAAATTCATTACTAAGTCACACTAGAAAGTTTATATATTCAGATGATGTAGATGAAAAATAATACTCGTTGTTTAGAATCAATTCTTATATTTAATGCTTATTTTATAAACAGAATGTATAATGAAACTTATCACACACACATATACAAGGGTGGTTCAAAAAATATCCATGATAAGAATGGAAAATGAAGAGTAATTGCAGTAATTCTCAGTGATTGTTTTTCCTTTTCTAAGTAACCCTTGAGTACAATGTCCTTTGCACCCCCAAAACTCACTAGTAGGTGAGTAAGTAACTGGTAAAGGTTATTGGTGCAAGAGTCAGATGTAGCTCTGCTGTGCCAAACAAGATTGAATTGTGGTCTAGACGTGAAAAAATTGGGGGAAAAAAAAAGAAAAATTGGTTGACAAGAAAGAAGGTCGAAAATAGAGAAGGACCACTAAGGTAACCCAGGGGTGTATAACCAGTGTTTACCAAAGACAGTCAACCCCATAGGAAAGAAAAAGATCACTAAGGTGCCTCAGGGTCATGATGCTGTACTTACCTAAAGAAGGCAAGTCCCTGAGGTCTCAAAAATCATTAATTTTTGACTGAGACAATCTTTGCCCTCTTTAGAGCACATTGACAAAAGTAACCATTGTTTTGATTAATTTGTTTCTGGTGTATAATGTTGACAACTCAATGCTGCAACAGTCAGATTTTAAGTTGGCAGGCTTTAGTTTTAGCATAATTTAACAGATGGCACAATGGTAACACTGACTTGCCTTAGCAGCACAGTTTGTTATCACATATATTTTAGATTCATCATTATATATATAACCAAATTTCATAGGCAAGAAATCTACAACAACATATATAAGCTGCAACAATACATATTTTTAAATGAAAAGTCACTGCAATGTCTTTAATCCCTTTAATGGATATATTTCATTAAGGTAAAATTTTTAATAAAATATCAGAAATTAAATGTTATGACCATATGGAGCGTTAAAAACCATTATAAATTTAACAATTACTCATTGCTTTAAGAGAAGATGGCTGGTGGTGGTTATGTTTTGCAACCACATGTGTTTTAGAACACTAAAAATCTTAAATGAAGTGTTTAGAGTAATGTTAACAGAAAAATCTACATAAATTGTTTTACAGTAGTATGTCTTTATAAAATTCTTCATAGATTGTCTTTGGTAATATAAAAAATATATTTCACCACTTAAAAGCAAAAATAAAGTAATAAATCAAAAATTGTATATGGAATTTTGTTAAATCTTCCAAAACTTAAAAACAAAATTTGTTGCAACAAAAATTAGTTTAACATAGCCTCTAATTTTAAGAAAAGCAATATTTTAATATAATCAAAAGAAAAACATGACATTAATTGTATTCGGAACAACTAATGCTAACCTACCTCGAAGCAGATTCATAATGCCATGTCTCATGCGACTATGAACACATGTGCCTTGCAACCATCGCCGTTTAGGTCTACCTAAAGGACAGTGGTTGCTCGGCATGATCACTGTTAGAATACAACTCCATTTTTTCATTTAGCATCTAAATATTTTTTATAAAGCAATATTTTCTTAAGATTCTTGTCTGTTTGAGCAAGCAATAGTGGAGTTTAATGGCACAAGAGCCAGATTTGGCTTGCTGTGCCAAACAACTAGTAACTGATCTAGATCATTGAAAAAATAGAGGGGAAGTGTAAATTTTCTGACAAAAGGTAAGAAAAGAAAAATCACTAGGATATTAGGAGTGCATCACACATGTTTACCAAAATCAGTAAGCTTCAGATGTAAGAAAAAGATCACTAGCGTACCTCAGGGTCATGTGATGTCCATACTTACCTAAAGAATGTTAACACCCCAGGGGTTTCGCCCATATAAGTTTGCACTTTACGAGCTGTATGTAACAACTATTACTGTTATATATAACACATATAACAGTAATAGCTGTATGTAACAGCTATTACTGTTATATGTGAAAATTCTAACTGTTTAAGAAGCATGAGAGAAGCACTTGTATATCTGAGAACTAAAGTGAGGGAAGCTTCAGTTTGTTTGATTTTTTTTTTCTCCCTATAATGAATTTAATGCAATAAACTTTAAAAAAAAGTTAATCTCTTACTTTTAAATCCATATTTAAACTCCCTCAATATTAGGTTACACTGCAATAGTCTATACTCCTCAGTATAACAATCCCCAAGTAAAAATGCCACAAATCAAAAGGTTTTGTGTAAGTTCTCATAACCTAAATAACATTTTGAAATTATCCAAAGCACAAACAAGTTTTACTGGAAGACTTCAAAATTTTGTACTTTTTATTTTTAGACAAGGTATTAAATGCATAGCTTTTAAAGTACCTCAAAATATGACATGTTAATGTGACTAAAAACATTTAATTCTGTCATGCTGCCAGCTGTTTATCCAATTTAAAAGTAAAAGACCACACACAGCAAATTTTGAAAAAACTTCACAAAATTTTATGAGAAAAAATTATGAATATATGGTTGTGCCTTGCGACCATGCCCTACAAAAGGTTACAGGAATTGGGAGAATAAAAATTTTATATTTAATTTTTGAGACAAATATGTTTTTTACGAAATATTTTAGCATGATCATCTTTTATTAAATATCAATATAATACATTATATTTTTCTTAAGATTAAAAAAAATTAAGTCTGCTGTAACTAAACAAAAGGGAAAATATCAAATGTTGACAACTTAAGATTTCTAATAATTGATAAATCAAAAAATATAAATCACATAAAAAGAATAACACTTCAAACAAAACATTACAAAAATACTAGAAAAAATTGCAATTTTCATTGAAATTTGTCACACAAAAGCATACATAAGAAAATACAATACTGAAAAGATCAATCACAATTTCAGTTAAAAATTAATAACTTTACAATTTAACTTCTCTCCTCAATATAAATCATGATCCAGGGGAAAAGCAATTAAATATATTTTGTTCATTTGACACTTAAAATCAATATAATAAAATACGTATATAAAAAGTTACAGGAATGAGGAGAGGGGTAAAAACTTACTTTTTCCAACATTTGGTTGAGCAAAAATATACTTCCAGGGGCACTTTGAAACGGCTAGTGTTATTGATGTATACAACTGTAGAAGCCAATTTGTACAGATCCAATACCAATATACAAGAAGAAACGTTCTGAAAAACTCTATTTCCACATGGACAGGGACAATGTTCAACTATGTAATCAATTAAATTAGTTGGTATGTCTTGTGGTGTATAAGAAATGCTGAGGAGAAAAAAAATTAGAATATTAATCAATGAAAACAAAATCAAGCCAATTATTATGTGAAGTACAGACATTGGGAGAAAATTACTTCAAAATGATTTATTTAAAAGTAAAATTTTTCCAAAAAAAAAATTATTTACTTGTGGTTTACAACAGATGATGCAGCTAATTCCATTAAAGATGGTAATTGCCAAAGTGTAACAGGTCGAAGAACAACATCTGTATTTAGAGGATTATGGAATAAGTCCAATGTGTCCAATTGAAGCTTTCGGATTCCAAATGGAAGAGCCTAAAAATAAATTTCATGCAGTAAGTAATAAAATAGAATTATACATTAACATATTTAAACAACTAAATGAGTATTTTTTTTACTTTAACTTTTTTGCACTAATTTAACACTTATTTATGTAAAAATTTATCAAAATAAAACTGAAGGGAAAATATAAAAATGTAGTTAAATTATGATTTTAAAAAATCTCAATACAAATGTGTTTAAGCAATAAAAAAAAAACCTATATATATATATACACACACATAAATCATTAAAAAGTAATAAAAATATATAATCTATAATTTAATTTTTAAAGTTCTTTTGAGTACTTAATTTAACACTAATCAAGGGGGGGGGATTTGAATATATATAACATAAATAAAAATTTTCAAAGTTCAAAATAATAAATTTTAACTTACTTTTAATTCATTATGAGATGCACTAAACATTCTCAAGGACTCTAAGCATTGTATATTTCTAGGAAGTTCAACAAGTTTATTGCATTTCAATGATAAAACAGAAATGTTCTTCATGAGACAAAAATACGGCGAAAGTACAGCTATCTATAATTGGAAAAAGAAATATTTTCACAAAAAATACCATTTGATAGAAATGTTCAAAAATATTCCATTCATACAGAAGCTCAATAAAATATACACTAAATGAGCAATATTTTCTAATAACATATTAACCTCTTTTCACCATAAATTACATGTTTTAAATACAAAATTGTAATTTATGGAGAGGAATAAAAATAAATATTTTATCCTTGTATACATTTAATAATTTATATCAAAATTTGTTGCTATTAAATTAAAGAAAAATCAATCTACATTTACAGATTTTTAATTTTAGCAATTATGAAAATAGTTATCTCAAGCATATAATTATTTAAGCCTTTTATATTCCAAATACTTATTTACCAATAACTAGTAATTCCAATTTAAAATAAATTACAAGCAGTTGCTCTACTACTTTTCTGTGGTTATTTTAGAAGTCCCAATTTATTACATATTATTGATTATATTTATAATAATATTAAGTGTTTATCGTAGCTACACAAATGTTACATTTTCAGATGCTAATTGCATGCTAGAATAAGTTTTATAATTGTACATTGTCTGCAGATACAATGCTCAGGTAAAATGTTTAGGATATCTCTGATGTCTGTTCCCTTCTGAGTTTATTTATTTTGTGTGTGGAATGAAATTGGCCATGTCTCTTTAAAACCACAGGACACAATCTTTCCTGTTGGTTGGACAATAGAAATGATTTCAGCTATTGGTCATTCCCACCAGGAAAGAAAATGACACCTGCAAAATGCAACATCTGGTGCAAAGGTCCTTGTGGTTCCCAAGAGACTGAAATTTGATAAAGTCAAGTCTTAATCTCAAAGCTCATGGGAAAACTTGTTAAGTATGGTTGCTGTACCTCCAAACTTTCATTTTTATAGTATAGACAATTCCTTAATCCACTGAAACAAAATATTTTTAATGAATATTGTGTTTATTTTTATTGGGCATTTATTCCCTTAATACACCATCAGTCTCTAAAGGATTTCAACAATGGTGATTTATTTATCAACATTGTAAGAATCTTGGTTCACTACAAATTTTTCAAAAAATTCATTCAGCTTATCTAATTTTTTTAAAATAAAATTTTGATGGGTTAACATGTTGTCAAATTAGATACTTTTGATTGATTGTTTATTAACATTGCATGAGGACGATTGGTGATGGACCTTTTAATGTCAAATCAGAGAAACCTCATTAGTGAAATTAGAAAGAATTTGCCATACACCACTTTATGAAATACATCTGGGACGATACCCAATCAGTAGCAAATAAATCTCGCATATTAAACAAGAATTCGAGATCATTTACCTTTATACATTCAGCACAAATTCAAATGTCAACAAAAGCCATAATTTTAATAATAGTCTTTTCTGGCTTCCTCATTCTTTTCAAAGTTTATCTTAAATTGCTACAGTATGTATTTACTGATTTCTGAAACATTCTGAGTAATTTTATAGACAAATGTAACTAAACATCTACATGATGCCTTTTCTGAAACTTTGACATTTCTAGGCATTTTGGCATCTTGATCCAAGTCCTATTGTTTTATTGTAATTTACATTCACCCATTTTGTTAAGCTATCTTTACTTTAAAAGAAAACTTCCATATATTTGTATCTGAAAAATTTTTCATCCAATTCAATATCACTATCAGAGCTGGAATCATGGTTACTAATTAGTAAATCTATATCCGACTCAATGCCTTCCTCAATTGTCAAAACACAAGCAAGTAATTTTTCTAAATGCTTTAATTTCTTCAGTTTACTTAAGCAGAGAGATTTTAAAATTAGAATGTTTTTACTCAATTAACTTTGATTCATGGATTTATAATGTCACACTTGAAAACAACACGAGGGCTATTGACAATAGACCTCCTAAATTTTAAGCCTCTTTCAAATGACATGGGCAGGTATCCACTCTTCGAGCTTCCATGCTAAATCAATGCAAGGACTTGGAACCTCAACAGATTTAACATACATCAGCTATACTTCAAAGTGGGTCTTTAATAGAATCAGGACTCAAATACATATCAATAGAAAGAATGGTAGCTGCGAGCTCCAGACCATGATCATTTAGTGCGGCCACCTTCTCTCATTTTAATCAAAACATTGACATTCAGACATACAAGAGGAATTTCACATTCTTTGACTGAATGCCAAGGGAAACAAATTGAAACTACTACTGTTGAAAATCATCTAGGAAGCAATGAGAGTTTGATCCTTGTCAACTCAAGGGATATCAGGATTTCATTATTCTGAAAGATTTGTGTTTAACCCCTCCCCCATTTATATCATATATATATCTCTCTCTATCACAGATTAATATATAGCTTCCACACACACACTGGACATATAGAATATTTTACTAGGCAAAATCAATAAACCTTTTTTCCCCAACACACAAACATAGTTTAAAATAGGATTCATTCTTATGAAGTTTAATTACTCAGTTATTAACTTAATACAATATTATTTAAATAAATATTTTTGTTTTAACAATCTATGCAATTGTTCAGTTAAGGTGCAACAAAATGTGGAACATTTATATTTTTTTTGCTCTGGTCAAAAAAGTTATCAAAGAAAACAATTCTGAAACAATTAAACAATTACAGTTATTGAATATTGTACTGTTGTTTTTTTCCCCCTTTAAAAACCTTTTATTTAGGAATGAAATTATAAATTATTTTAATTAGTTCAAATTTTTCAGTTTTTTCTCCTTGTTAAAAATCATGCTTGTAAGTTTCATTAACTATTTCAGAGGTACAAAAGGAATCTTACATAATTTTTTTTAAAATATGTGGGATTTATTCAAAATTAAAAAGAGTTGAGTAATCAAAAAAAAAAAAAAAGATCTTATAAAAACACTCAATGTTATTCAAAAAGGAATTTTTAAAAATTTTAAAGCAAGAGAAATAATATAAATAGATGTAAATTTTTCAGTGGTTAATAAAAAAAAAATATGAAAAACTTTTGGATTATAAAAAAGTGAGTGAATATAAAGCTTATTGGTGCAAGAGCCAGATATGGCTATGCTGCACCAAACAAGATTTATTAACTGTAGTCTAGACATGAAGAAAAGACAAAAATTGATTGACAAAAAGGATCGCTAGGGTAACCAAGGAAACATGTCACCCGCGTTTACCAAAGACAGTAAACCCAATAGGAAAGAAAAAGATCCCTAGGAAGCCTCGGGGTCATGATGTCTATACTTATCTAAAGAAAGTAAGTCCCCGAGGTCCACCAATATAATCCATAGGCGCAAGGTGCCTGGCTATACACACAGATACTGGGTACCAATTTTAGTAGTCTCTTACAATATGCATGAGCTACAGTGGGACTATTCTGTCATTCCCGGTCACCACACGGGTCTTGGATTATATATAACTGGTAGACATTTCAAATGAATTAAGATAACATCATGAGAAAGACATTGGATTTTGGTTACTATAAAAAAAAGAAAGTTATAATGAAACAATATCCACCCACCAACCTACCCAAAACATCAAATGAAAAAATTATCAAATTTTTAAAAAAACATGACAATAAGAAAACACATCCAGTAACTACAACAAGCAGTTTATATATATAAATCATAGAATATGACTAACTATTTTTCCAACCATTCATCAAATCTTATATTTATTCATCAATTTTTAAGCACTGTTTTCTCCTTCAGGAATATTTTAACAAATTTTTTTACAAGAGTAAGAATGATACCCAAAGTTTCAGAACTCCAGCTTGATGGGAAGTTGGTTAAATTACTGATAAAAATTTTGATGACACACTGATAAACACACAGACAGACACACAAGTGAAATACATAAAAACGTTAAAACTAACTAAAATTAATTAATTCATCTAGTAAATTAAATGGTTAGAATGCAGTTTAACCCAACCAGCCTTGGCAACAAGAATTTATTTGGCGGTATTTTGCAAAATGTGGCTACCCTGGTCAGTTTTACGGACTTAACGTTAAGCCAAAAAAAAATGGCCAAGTTTAGTGCCAATTTTTGAAATCGCGCCAAGTGGTTGGGCTAAACTGCATTATTAAAGGAAATACTAGTTAAAACTTGTCGCAAATGTCTAAATATTGCCTTGTTAGGCGAGTAAGGATGATTCCCAAAGTTTCAGAGCTCTTGCTTGATGGGAAGTTGGTTAAATTAACGATCGAAAATTTGATGACACACACACCATGTTAATTCATAAAAACGTTTTAATATGATATTACTGAAAGAGAGGAAGAGGGCATCACAGAAATGCTCGCAGTTGTTCAAGAAAGAAAAGTATCAGAAAGAAGGAAGGAAGCAAAAAAGAAAAAATGGGAACAACTAAAATCTAAAAGAAATGGAATTTCTATCACAAAAAACACATCTACGATGCCTAACGACAAGAAGATACGATGCCTAATGACAAGAGAAAATTGTGGTGGGCCCGCCGGCCGGGGGGGGGGGGGGGGGGGGCCAGTGTACTAGAGATGCAACTTGTACTCACATGCAAGAGGTAAGAACAAAGTGAGCTTCAAGACGTAAATAAAAGTTATTTGTTAAAGACCCAGAGACTTATTTATGCCATACGAACATTAGTGAATTCTCCAGTAAGAAATTAAATGAAGTTGCCACATAGACAATTCCAGTGCTTTAATAAGTTTTGTTAGATTTGATAAAACAATTCTATATAATTTCTTAAAATAAAATTAGATTTAACAAAATAAGAGAAAGAGATCAAATCTTTTCATTTCAATTGCATTCAGCAAAAGTCAAATTAAGAATACTTATCAAACAAAGAAACAAAAACAAAATTCAGTAGTATTAAAGAAAGGTTTCTCTCAACTGAACAGAAAAATACAGCAAAACTAAATAAACATTATAAAATGTCCTTTGTATTGTCCATGGGCAAAAACCAATTTATATATTCAAGAGAACATGTATAGAATTAAAACATAGTTTCAACCACACAAAAGTTTACTGAGTACTTCTGAGTGCCTATATCTGTTCAACTCAAAAGGTCAATTCAACCCAACCAATATACCTCATAAACTTGGAACAGCAGATGACAAATTTCAAATCCCTAGTTAAATTAACCTTACATTTCAAAGAAGCTGTAACATAATTCAATAACTCCTTGAAGAGAGACACCATTTCATTTGATTGCAGTCAAAATAGGATACATTAAATAAGTTTAATAAATGTTTCAATCACAAAGATTGGTTGGATGTATGGCACTGAATCCTCTAGGGATATATTGTGCCAAATAAATTTTGTCATAAAGAGATGAATGCAAAAAAAAAAAAAAAAAGAGTCTGTAAAAAAAAGTAAGGAAATTTAGTATTACAAGGATCACAAAATATTCCACCTCAGAAATGCATCAACACGTCAGTATTTACACACACACAAAGAAAAAAAAACTTGCACACCAATAATTTCAGTTTAATGAGCTAGTACTTTGTTACTAGTTTAATAAGCTAGTACTTTGTTACTATATTACCTACTTCATATAACAGGATTTAAAAGTATAATTACACCCCCCCCCCCCCCCCCCCCCCCCCCCGCCCCAAGGAAAATAAAAATAGTCATAATCTGAAAAATATAATGCATTAAAAAAATTAAAGTTTTAAATATATACAACAATGCTTGTTTTTCATGTTTTCTGTGAGTACTTTTTCCTTTACAAACTTCAATTCAATGTCATAATCAAGGATTAATGTGAAAAAGAATTATTGCAATGGACTGATTAACACACAGACAAATACAAATCAAACATCATTAAAGAAAATCATTTGTTCCAAAAATTAAAAACTATTTAAATTATAACTTTAAGAACAAATTCAGGTCCTTTTATAAAATTGCAATTATACAAGAAGTATGGTGACATTTTTAAAGAATGACAAATTACAAAGTAAAAAGTTATTTAAGAGATGCATACATGTTTATACAAACATAATTTACAAATTTTAACCTTTAAAGTAGGTTTCTGCCATTTTTCATTTGGGAGAAGATGAAAATAAATTTAAAAAGAAAAACCATTTTAATTAGTTTCATCATGGCACATAAATTTGATTCAATACCATTCAAGATGGTATTGGATAGTTCCTCTGCAATAAGTTTTTTTCCTTTTATTATAAAATCAGTCAGAATAGATTTTACTCTCTTGTTTTTTTAAGTTTATTTCAAAAATTCTGTAAAATTATTTTTAGAAATTCAAATAATACTGGGAAAAAGAATAAGAGGTATTGAAATGTAAGAAAGAAAGTTCCAATGAAAACAGTAATATTGTTTGTTGAAACAAAACTACAAAGTACGAGCACATTTGTCATGAAGTACTAACACTGAGCTATTAGAATTCAGAGCACTAAAAATATAATTGGAACTTGTAAATGTAAAAATATAATTGTTAAAATGTAAAAATATAATTGTTAAAATGTAAAAATATAATTGTAACTTGCACCAATATGGTCGTGAAAAAACACAAATACCAAAATTAAATTACTTAAGGCTTAGATTTATTGAATAAAGCTGATGAAAAAACTATGGGTAGAGAAGTTTTTGCACGATGCTTATAAAAAAAAAACAATGGTAGTATTTATACCCTCTCTCCAAACTTTTACAACATGAAATGCAAGATTGGAATCGATTCAATGTAACATACAATAACCCTTATTCCATACATTGGTCTTTAATGAAATCGTTACATACTCGTAATCTACTGGGCCCCCAGAAATTTCTCTTTCATCAAGCAGTTTTAAAGAACTATAGGCATAGGTAACATTAATAGAAGAAACATGACATTCAAATAGCATCGTTAAAAAGTAACAAAATAGAAAATTGCATACAAATTTAGACATACTTCAACCATGTATCATGCAAAAATATAATTACAATGTAATAAATGACAGTGATATATTAACAACTTCTTTAATTACCAAGCGAATACTTACTTTATTGAATGATAAGTCCAGAACCTGTAAAGTCTGACCTAACTGTCCAATAGCCAACTGAGAAGGAAATGAAGTAAGTTCATTATGATGCAGAATGAGTTCTTTCAATTTTATTTCCGCAAGTGCTCTTGGTAACTCTTTTATATTATTATTTGCTAAGTCCAAAACTTGAAGATTGTGTAATTTCAGAATTCGCAGTTCAATTCTCCGTAATTTACAATTTTGAACTTGTAACCATGTTAGACTGCTAGGAAAACCAGTCTTTACTGGATAGTTACTACGTTGCATGATAGCAAGTTTCTGTTTTGGTCTGTCTACTTTTGTAGGAGTTGGAGATAATCGAATTCGTCCAGTTCCTTGGCCAACAATAGTTAACCCAACACCATGTAGGAATCCTTTAAGTTGAAGAGGATCAGCCTAAAAGAACAAGAAAAATTAAATTATCTCCCTTTTAAAAACTATGAATTTAATATTTAAAACAGATTTTTAAATATAACAATGTTAAAAGTGGGATGAGGTTAACAAAACAAGAGCCAAATCAGGTTAAGTTGTACCAAACAAGTTACAAACATGAACTATACACACAAAAAAAAAAAAAGAAACAGGTTGACAAAAGAATTCGAAAACAGAGGAAGAATACCAGGGTATTCCGGGGGCACATCACCCATGTTTACTTAAGACAAGTCATGATGCATGTATCTACCTCAGATAAACCCCTGAGGGCAATGTTAAAATGAGAGGATATAATTATAAAATGTATATCAATTTTTTTTAAAAAAACTAATGCAATTCTCAAATTATGTTCTTCAATCTATAAACTTTACTAAATACTACCAACAATAGATATTTTACCACATAATGCTTTAAATATTTTAAATTATATATGTATTTTAATCATTGATATTTAAAGAAAATGTATTGTTTCCAATATGATATATATTTACTTACATTTTGTGTTTTTAATTATTTACACTTACAAAAAATAACCTTAACATTTCTTTTATAAAACTTTTTTTTTTAATTAAAAATCAAAGAAACACACCAGACTTCTTAATATATAAATGATCAATTTTAAACCTATGAATACATATTGAACCTACATTTTTGTTAATATTGCATTACAGAAGATTTCGACAACCATAAAGTTTAGTTTTTATTTACGTTGCACTAGAAGCAACACAAGGGCTATTGGTGACAGACCTTTTAATTTTGAACCTTGGTCAAGTAACGAGGATGACACCTGAGGTGGCACTGCCTCTCCTAACTTCCACACCATGCCAATCAACATCCAGATAAGGATAGTTAATACTACATTCACATTGCTTCCACATAGAGCCATAAAACTTCCAAGATCAAACTTAATTTTATGTGAAGCAATTACCACTGTTTTACACAAATCTTTGGTGAAAATAGATTCTCAAATTTCTGCTCTACTATGTTGTTTGCTTCCAAATGAATTAAATACTAATTGTTACCATTAAATATATCATTGGGAATAAAAATACCATTTCAACATAAAAATTTCTATTTTACTACGCAAAATAAAACAAATGATACTTGTTATCCATCACTTTTGAAATATTTTTTTTCAAACTTATTTTTAAGTTCAAAAAAGATGCCAAGACATAATAGTTGAATATGTACAACATAAATGCACAGATTTACAAAAGGATACTTTTTATATTTGGCAATACATGAAAAAAAATAGGATGAGTCATTTACATAGAAAATATCTTTTCTAAAAAATGTATGTCATCCTAAAATTTACTAAGCACTGAAAAACAAATACATACAAGGAATTCCAATTGATTTTCAAAATAACAATGAGATTATATATTAAATAAATAGATAAAATATAAATATTAAATACAGAATATCATCCAGAAACATCACATATTAAATATAGAAAATCAACACAGATTAATTTCAAGAAAAAATACTTTACCTTACTAATTATCAAATCATGTGGAGGTTCCTTGAATCTTAAAGTAGCTTTCCCATCATTGGTGAATTTTGTAAATAACTTTTCTACATTATTGTAAATCTGAAACACAGATTCAATACATTGAAATTATTCATATTTCATCAACTAAATTTTATAATAAAATTTGAAAGACATAAGACTTTTTTAAAATCTTATAAGTTTTTTTTTTTTTTTTTTTTTTAAAGTTTTATACACAGAATCGGTCCAATAAGTTTCAGGATTAAAGTCATAAAAAGAAATTCATTGAAGATATATTTACAAGAAATTAATTTTCAAAAAACAGATGAAACCCTCCTACTTCAAAACATCATTTCCAATGCTTTTTCAAGTTTTCATTCAGTAGCATACTGTGTGTGTGAGTGAGAGAGAGCTGTGGAAACTGACATACACATTGGATCTATTTATTATGAATCTTATGCTGATGATGAAATTCATGTTTTTGAATTAATTGGATAAAGGATTTTTAAAAGAATGTAGGTCAAACTAATTAAGTCATTGAAAAGTTCCAATTTTACCATTACGTTATTTTCAATAAAAAAATTTTTTTCTCTTGCTTTGCCCTCATCTAGAATTCTGCAATTTAAAGAAGTGTTCCTCATTGTTGCAGTCCATATATGCGATGATATTGCAAAAGAACTAGATAAGATTCATAGTCAGAGACGCTTTCAATTCTACTTTTCCAAATATTGGAATCTGCTTTGAATAAATAATAGATGAGGGTTATAAAATTGTTCTCCCACAATTAGAAAAGAAATGAACTCATCTTTGTAAAATTCCACAGAATAGCCCAAATCGTATTTTAGGGAAAACAACTTTTAATCAGTTTTTAGTAGTTGTAATTTTACATCTCAAAGAAAAATTCACAAAATAATTATGAATTCATTACACATTTTATTCATACAGGAGAATGGCCTCATATCTGCAGTTGAAAAGAAACCAGAAATATTAAAAGAAACTTATTCTTCAGATTTGTCAGATTGTAATAGTATTTTGAGTGCAGAATATCAGCTACGGAAAATTTACTGATAACAAACTAGATTAATTGCTTTTGCAGCTTTACAAAAATGCAACATTTTCCCGAATAGTTATTAACTTTTAAAATTTTTAGTCATCTTGCATGTTACAACATGTTGGTTGGTTAAATTTATGGCGCTGAATCTGCTTAGGATATGTTGTACCAAACACAAGGTTGAGATATTAAATTTTTATTCTCGTTAAAATAAATTAAAATCCACATTCATGATAGAGAATAAGATAAAATGTAGTACAATTATGTGAATGGGTAAAACCAAAGTCATTTAAAAAGTTAAATATATTTGGTTGGAATTTCCCCAACCATTGTAACATATACTTTTGAAAAATTGTTCTGAACTATGAAATATTTAAAAATTTATATATGAAACAGTACATTTAAACCAAGTCTAAATGGACTCTGTTATGCATATATAAAAATATACCTTTTAGTGAAAATCTTAAAAATTACAAATAGTAAATATTTTACAAAAATAAAATGAGAATAAATATAAATTTGTAAAAAACATTCATAAAATTTCTCATTACATTACATTCGCACATTTGAAACAACTTTTTTGTTAAATTGTGACCATTTTTCCTCCAATTTTTAAATTAGATTTTTTCAATTGTTTAATACTGTTGGACTCTACTGATTCTGCAAGTAGGAATATTTATTCTTGCATCTCCATCATAATTTTTTTCTTAAATAATCTTTATCTTTGTAATTTTTATAACTTAATAAAAATTATATCAATCCTTTAACAATTTTAAAAAAAAGAAAGCAGACTTAATATAGCATATCTTTTGACTTTATGAAGTAGTAGTTGTAAATTAAAGAAATTGCTTCTTTCATGGCAAGATTATATGCACCTCCCCCTAAAAAAAATTAATTTCTGGGTACAGCACTGTCTTCATATAACCCAGAAATTGACAATCGCAAGGCTTTTCAGGTACCCTGTTGAAGCAGCTTGAACTGTATCATTCAACTTGAAATGATGTCTCTTTCAATTTTTTTTCATCCATTGGAATAAGAAGTCCAAAGGAACTAGATCCAGAATGTAGGATAGTTGGAGTAACATAGCAATGTTGTGTTTGGTCAGCACTTCACTCATCATTCGTGATGTGTGATTGTGGGCAGTGCCACGATGGAGCATTTAGGAATCTGTGATTTTCTTTGGATGTAGTAGACCTAACTACTCAAAATGCTTGAGTGGTTCTGCATACACCTATTCCCTATTTAGCCAGCAAGTCAAACTTCTTATAGACTACATCTTTCACAAAGACAACAAAAAGCATTAATGTTCATCTACAAGTTTCCTGTGCTTCTTTAAAACATGCATTCTAGACAAGATTTTATCTTTGTAAGCTTGGTGAATCATATCAGAAGTCTTCACAGCGGATTTATTCAGTTTTATACAAAATTTGATGGAACAATGCTACTCATTCGGTGTTTTTTTTTTGTATTTACACTCTAGATGCAAATACTAAACACACTTTCACTCTGGTCAAAATCTATATACTCTCACCACTTGCAGACAACTGACAGAGGTCTCTTAGTTTACATAATATAACCCACTACCAATTCCATTCCTTGCACCCCTTTCCATTGACTGCAATAACTTGAAATTTATGAAAGAAATCCTGTTTTTCTAATCAAAGACATATTAAGCAAATGTTTCAAATATATCTTGTTAAAGCATGTCAACCTCAGAACGTTTTAGTATTTATTAATGAATTACACATTAGAACTAAAAATAAAATTACAAAACCATATCTTTTTAATTTTAAATATATTTTAATACAAATCTTTTTTTGTCTCCTTTTAAAAAAATTAACACTAGAAAACATTTATTTACCTACAAATTTAAAGAAAATATTTAAAAGAATAAATATTTCATAAAAAACAGCTTTAACCTATATTCTCTAGATTAAGTTTTTAAAAAAGTAAATACTCTATATAATGCATTTCATATTCATATAAAATCCTTTAAAATCTTATTATAAATGGCACAAATATTTTCTAAATTTATATTGGAGGAAGGTTGTCTCATGCTTCAAAAAAATATCAATATAGAATACACTTTCAATAGAAAACAAGTCCCAACATTAAAATAAGTTTGTAGGGTTACAGCACATATATTCTTTCATAATATTGTGTCTAAAATTTTCACACATATACTTTACAAAAACACAACTTTTTACCTTAACAAGTAATGTTAAATATCAATTTAACATTGCAATATGGAATATTAAATATGAAACTTATTTATATATATATAAAAAAATAAGATCATTTGCTACAAAAACAAAGAATTGCTCTCTTTAGCAAAACAAAATATATATGTTGGAACATTTTACAAAGCGGAAAAACATGTTGCATTTATATCCCATTTTTTAACATTAGGCTAATATAGCCTTAAATGAAAAGGGGGAAATAATCACACTCTAATTGCTAACTAAATTAAAGCTATAGAGAACTTACTTGCGATTAAAAAAATTTTTTTTTTGTCTATAATAGAATAAACTATGTATAAGCGCATGTTCATTATCTTGTTTTTCCATGGCTTAAATCATTAATTTAACTGATAAAAAGAATTTCACTTCTCCACTATCATGAAGTGAATAAATTTACCAATCTGTTCTATAGTTATTCACTCAAATTTAAAATAAGAGGTATTGATAATTGATCTACAATTGTATTTCAGCTTATCTGTCTGCAATTCATCAGAAAACTATTTTTTAATCAGTATTCATACAGAACACAGCATGCAGGATTTTCAACATGAAACAATTTTTTTAAAAGAGTTTTAATTTATTTAAAAACAATCAATAATTGACTAAGTATTAAATCATGTTTTGTATAAAGAAAAGAAATTTCAGAAGAAAAGTGACAATAGAAAAGCTAAATTAAATTAAGTCAAATTGAATTTAGATAATAACAGATTATTAAAAAAAAAATAGCATTTTAACAAAGTATGACTTCAAAATTTATCATTTTTCAAAAGATACAAACTAATAAAAAAAAATACATTTAGGATTAACAACCTTACACCAATTTCTTGTAATAATATTCAAAGTTAGTAAAGCTCTTTTTAACTGGGATTTCTAATCATTATTAATTACCTAGATTAACCGGAATTTAAAAATCATCTAATTGTTTTATCTGAAAAATGCAAAATTTATCTGTTTGACCTACACAAGGTTGGGTTGTATCAGCTATAATGTGCAATATACAAAGATAAAATTCAAATCATTGAGTGTTTATTAACATTACACTTTGAGATAACACAAGAGCTATTAGGATAAGTCTATGTTGCTCTATATCCCATAAAACCAATCACTCAACAAGAGCTAATGGAGATTGGCCTCACAATTTTGAGCCTTAGGCAAGTGCCAAGGATGACACAGAATTAGCATGCATCAAACCCACTACACAACTGGTTTGGTATCTGGACTTTACAGAAACATGACTACCGCTTGGTTATCACAGCCTTAGAATTTTTTGACAAGATTAACTAGTCTGAAACCTATTTAGTCATATGGATAAGGCTTAGAAGAAAGGGTACTTTTCCATTTCGCCGATGCAAACTTTACTGGTGACAACACACAATACAAATATTTTGTTTTGGCATTGATTTTATCATTTTTAGTGATTTTATCGCTTGAGCCGGCGAAACGAAGAAGTATCGAAGAAATGTGGAGGTGCTAGGACAAAAATTAGAGGTATTTTCTCTAATTTTTCTTACTTTCTTTCAAATTTAATAGAGTTTTAAATATTTTAAAAGCTCCAGAATTGGCCAAAGTTTGATATAGTCCTAGTTTAGAGATGTTTTTAATGACTATGTAAACCCCATTAAATACTCGTACAAACCTTGTATTTTGTTCCTCTGGGGTTTTGGTGAGTGCACAAAACAAGAAAGACATCCTTGTCACTATGTTTTTCTTCCTGTTTAAATTTATGACACAAAGCTAAAGTAGCAACACTATATTTTGTCTTGTTACGAACTGATATAGCTGGGTGTGCACGATTTGAGACTTCAACACCACATGTAATCTTCATTTTTACTGTAAACAATTATAATGCCTGAAAAATATTAATATTAAAAATTATATTTATGGAACAACAGAAATAAAAATCCTTTCATAAATTCATGAAAAAAAAAATATGCAATATATTACACAATTAATAATAAAAGTTTTAAAATACATACATTTTTGTTTTTTATTGGATTTCATTAACAGAATCGATATACTCTCTAAATATCAACACACGAGTAATGATTTTACATTTAGCACAGTAAAAATCTACAATTTTAAATTTCAATAACTTAACATTTCTTAAAATTTAATTTCCTTATTAGAAAAACATAAATGCAATATTTCATACCAAGTGAAATATGAAAATATATAACCAGTCTTACAATTAAAAATGTAAAATTTTTTTTACAAAAAAATTATTCAAATTCTTTCGAAACCTCTGTCCTCCAAAATTTTCCCAAATAAAACAGCATCTTAAACTGGAATCCTTTATGCTTGAAAATTAAATGTAGGATAGCATTTAAATACTCAAGTCTCCCAAACATATTTCAGATAATTAAAGGCAATTAATATCAATAAAAGTTAGCAATCAAAGTATTCAAAAAACAATATAAATTTAAAATGTTTCCAATAGCAATTTAATTTTTCCTGTACAATATAGTTCCAATATTATTGGTAAGGATTTAAATAGTTTAATAACTGGTTTGCTATCCTGAGGTAAATTTTTTTTTAAAAAAAATTGGGTATCATTTCTATCAAATCTAAACAAGCTCTATATAAATCTCACCAACGTTATAAACTACTTCATAGCAAAAATATATCATGCTCACAATCAGATTTTAATACCCTATAAATGAAAGACAGCAGACAATGCAAACTTAAATTCAAATTACAGTTTCCAGATTAAAAAATGATGCAGATTCATTATATTTGTAACTGTGATTTTTACAATTTAACTCAATTGTATTTCTGGACTTTTATGAACTCAAAAGAAATTTTTTATTACATTAGCAATTTTTAAATACATGACTATTAAATTATGAATTTTAAAATGAAATATGCTAATTGATCATCTTTCCAGAATCTTTATGTAAAAGCTTTATCTATTACAATGATTGGAATTAAAAAATTTTAATCCGAAATGTAAGTACTCAAAATGAATAGAAGTCACACAAGGTGAGTGAAGTTATCCCCCATTGTACTCATTAAATTAGTAGAGATTTATAAAAAAAAAAAAAAAAACATAATAAATAATCACACTCTTTACATTTTTTTCAAAAAAGCACCTTCAATTATAGAACTGTATTAATGTAGAATATTTGGAACATATGAACAACATATACAAAACAAGTGCTGCATGCATTTGGAATACAAATGATGGGGAAAATAAATTCCTAATTGTTTTGTAATAAATAGGCAGATTTATTTAAATTTTTATTAGTCTTCACAATAGTTACAATTAGAAATTAATCTGTTGAAGAATGGCCAACATTGTTCATTAAAACAAACACATCAGACTCAAACAAATTGTTAAAACAGTTAATAATTTAATTCCATTATATTTGAATAATTTGAATGTGAAGTAGATTTTTCAATCAGAGTCAGTATAATCAATATCCTGTATAAAATATTTTTGAAATGGCTATACAAATATATGTTACTCTTTGTATCACAAACTTATAGCCATTTATATACAGACAATTTTTAAAAACACCTTATTCTTGCATTTTAAATACAGCAAAAATTATTCATACTACTACAATTGAAATTTTGGAAAGTGTTTTGTATCAGAAATAATAAGATTAAAAATAGCCAAATGAAAAAAGTGGTACCCTATATATTCATCTTCTCAAAACTCATAAAAATGTAAAATTTCAAAACTATGGTCGGATGAATAATACCAAACATTTACTTTATCAAAATGGGATAAGTATTTATTGCGAAGGATTTTGTATGTATAGAGAATTCTAAATTTTGGATTTGAATCAGTACCATGCTTTAAAATTTTAAGTTTAAAGAAAAGTAAGCAGGAGATATGTAAATAAAAGCAATCTGTGGATTCATTACTATAAATAAACTACTTTAAAAAAAAAGAAGAAATCTCATATTTTCTTAAAATTATTAGAACATCTCGCTTTTTCTAAACTGCTTGAACAATGTGACATGGCAAAGACATTTAATTATTATTAATGCAAAATGGTAAAAGCAATATTTAGATCATTGATTTTTAAGCACTCAGCAATTATCATCCAATGCGATTTAATGCTGGAAAAAGAAATCATGATTAATCTTTATCACAAAGTTTAAAATCTATATAGTTCCCCCTAAAATTAAAATTTTCAAATAAAATCAAAGTTAATCAAAAAACCTGTATTAAACACTATACTAAAATTATCTAACTCTAAGTCAACAATGAACAGATAAATAAAATAAGTCAAAACATTATTTAAAACGTCATAGATAACTTTAAAATTAAGTAAAGATTGGAAGAGTAGCTCAAGGAAACTTAATATATGCGCAACGTTACGAATCATATTTCTAACTCAGTTTTATTATTTTAATGCTATTCTACGCAAATTCCGGCGGGTTTCTAAAAAGGATTAATAATTTCATTGAAACAGAATTTAAATAAATACTAGTTAACATACACTAAGATAAGAAATAGCTCACACCAACTGCGGACAAATTTTTCAAATGGAAAAACTTCTTGATAAACTATAATGCAAGTTGGTTTTTACATCAAAAATACATATTAGCTTAAAAATCCTTCATATACTTACAGAAATTACATTTACATAATCAACACTACAACCTAATCATTATGACAAACAACACTACAACCTAAAAAGTAAAAACATGTAATAAGAAATAAATAAGTAATAACCGAGTAATGGCTGAACTTCGGAAATTTTTTTCAATTCAGCAGTAAGTCAGAAAATATTTTTATTTTACTAGAGCAATTAATCAGTTCTCAAAACACCTATAAAAATATTAATTTTACTGAACCCATTGCACGCATTTTATTTTAGCGATACTTAATCATTACTACGTTTACAATACTAAAATTATCGGCCAAACAAATAATATAAATCAAATTTAAACGGTTACGGTTTTCATTACCCTCAATTGTTTTTATAAAAATAGTAGGCAATCTCCAGCAGAGATCAATTTTGAAGTTCCTGCTAGGCGTCGTTTACCTCCACAAAAGAATAAATAAAATTTTCAAACTCTTGATAGAAATATTTTTCCAGAAATTTTAACAAACTAAAAAAAAAAACCACATGGAAAAATGATATGGGAAAATACTTAGGAGTTATCCAGGACTCCAAAATCACCTTCAAACTTCATATTCAATCAAAAATTGACACATGCTGGACCAAAATCCATAACTGTATACCTTTAATTCCTTAGAATTTCGAGTATTACTCTTGCTAACAAAAGTTCTTCTCTATAAACAAGTAATCCACCCTAATCGCACATGCTTCCCCACTTGGGGTTCTGCCGCACCTACCCGCCTTAAAAAAAATGGGCCTTCAGAAAAATCCTCTGCATAGTTATTAACTCACGCTGGTATGTTAGAAATTTTACCATACCTGAATCTCAATATCCACATCTATTATTAAACACGTCAACTATCTCTCTAGAATTGAGACTTCTTAAACTTTTGTCATTCACGACCCCATTTATGATTGCGGGTTCTTGACATACCATTATGACGACCCCTTACATGAATGTTGTTGGCTGCAGGTTGCATATTGTACGCGCATTCTCCTTTGATTGTTGTGTGATATTTGGTGGCGGTCAGGTGGAAGTCAGCGGCGCGGTTTTATTCAACAGTTCCGACAAACGCTATATTATGGCACAGTATAATAGCGATCATCGTCGTTACTGCTGTCGGTGGAATGGCTCAAAACGCTAAACAAATGCGCGTGTCTAGATGCTGCCAGTAAACTGTATTCATACAACTCTAGTGATGTTATAAAATGGTATAAATATTTGACATTATAAAATCTCTCGCGACCGCAGAATTTTGCTACGCACATTATTTGGGGTCGCATTACATTTAAGTACCTTTCTAGAAGATTCTGTGCTTAAGACCAACAATTATATTACTAATACAAAGAATTTACGTGTATTTGCTCACAATAATGGACCCCGGTCATTAATCCTTCTACAATGGTGGCTATGGCCGCGTGCCTGTTTCGATCTATCATCACTGCAGAGGATATACCCAGTGAATTTTTGGCGATGGCAGATGTGTTGAGTGGTTATTCCTGCCATCTACAGCATTATTTTGATGTAAGTGGCAAGATTTAGAATGACCTAGAGAGTTTTCTCTACTTGTGTTCCACGATGCTGCATGTGTAAAAAAAAAAAAGTGTCTTACGGATTACCAAAGCCGAACTACTTTTGGATTACAAATGGATAAGATTCCTCGGATGAAGTAATGAACTCCTGAAAAAAAAAGAACAACTATTTTTGTCTCGCATTAGGAAATTCAATGTCTGTGAAGTAAATATGCCATAGATAACATAACCACCAAACGAAAAACTAGAAAGTTTAATATCGAATACTAAGTGATTATAATTTAACTCATACAGATTATTTAAACAAATAAGTAATAAAAAAATTTTAATAAATTCTTACATAGTCAGCAACGGAAATTTTTTTATTTTAGTTACTTTTATTAAATTATTACAAATAATATAAATATGTATACATTTTGACAGAGATCACAATATTAAGTGACAAAAGAAATTTTTCAGCTTGATCAATACTTCGTCACTAATGGTATTTACATTCCTAAATTTATATCCTGCTAAATCTTACAAAAGAAAATTTTTTCTCTCCTTATAAAACTAAAATATTTGAAAATCAAAAAAAAAAATTATGCTTCGACGATTCGATCAGAAGGCATGAAGAGTCTACATCGACGCTTTAACCTTTGCCATTGCAAGACAAAACATAGAAACGTGACATTTCTTAAATTCGTCCGAGTAAATTAAATGGTTGAAATGCAGTACCCAACCACACCCTTGAAGACAGAATTATTTGGCAGTATTTTTACCGTCTTGGCTACCTGGTCCGCTACGGACTTAACGTTAATAACCAAAAAAAAAAAAAAAAATCGCCAAGTTTGGTAATTTTTGAAATCGCACCAAGTGGTTGGAATTCTTTACACCAATTAAATTTAATTGATATTTGAAAAAACTGTAGTAACATCAAGTG
>BMAW01062873.1:0-11468 GCA_019974015.1 Nephila pilipes
TTGTTGTACTTCGTTCAGTTACGTATTGCTCTTTCTTGTTTAAAAGAAGTTTTCTTGTACCAGCAAGACGACCGACAGTTGTTAACTATAAAACATCCTCTTCAGTGGATCATACCTTTTGTTGCTCTATCCCAAAAATACCAAATGTCCTCACTTTCCGAATGCAGTGCCTCTCGCTGCTGTAGAAATATAAATATAGTCCTAGCCTCCGGATCGCATTTTTTTTTTTGCCCGGAAAAGTGTAAAATAGATCATCGATATTTTGAAATTTCACCTGAAAACATGAACAGCTACGTTTATTAAAAGAGTATGAGCAATGAATGTTTATTGCGTGCAGTGGCTGGAATCGTGTAAGAGATGGCCCAGAAAACGTTGTAAGATGTCTTGAGTAAGCAGGTCACTTCCATAAAACGGATGAAAATGTCAAAAAGAATCGAGGATTCTGATATAAAAGTATTATGCAATAAGTATTAGGCAAGGAAACAACCGTCATCCACACATTACCTTAAATACTGTAACCCGTTCGCTCCCACCGTATCAATGGCGATGCGCTCGTGTTGTTCTCATGCGCCCAGCTATCTACGGGCGATACGCTCGTGAGTGCTTTCTACGGCCCAACGTATCAATAGAGATACCTGCTTGATGAGAACGTTTTATTTGATTTTTTAATGTTACTATATACTTACAATACCGTGAAATTCTATAAAGATAGGTTATATGGATGTTGACCTTGGTAATATGGGCTCGGATTTCACTTCTGGTACCGGAGGGTAATTGTTAAAAGCACGCGTTGCATCGCGGCTCTTTAAATGTAATGATATATGATTTAAAGGTGCTTGCTTTTGGTGTGCTTTTCTTTCTTTCTTCTTCTTAAGTTCGAACTGAATTTTTGCCTTTATGGGGTTAGGGCTTAGGTAGCAGATTTCTCAGCTGTTCGTTTCATTCGAGTCGAGTTTTTATTTGTAGCGACAGTCAAGACGAAAAGAAAGTAGTTTATTGAGTACTGGATTTGCAGAAATAAATAAATGAATCGACAGTAATGTTATGACAATAATCCAAAATCTGCTCTGACAAATGAAAATATTTATTTAAAAAAATTAATTTTGATTTGTGTTTTGCATTGTGTTGGATATATGTAAAAGAACTCGTAAAGTTTGAATAATGATATAAGTGCAAGGATTACTTACTAGAATTTATTATACATTTCAAATCTATGCAGGGGTCAATATTTTCATACCTTACATTTACCCCAAGTTCATAATTCGATGTCAGGAAACTCGTCCATGACTGTTCGACTAAAAC
Organism: Nephila pilipes; assembly: GCA_019974015.1. Lineage (NCBI taxonomy): Eukaryota > Metazoa > Arthropoda > Arachnida > Araneae > Nephilidae > Nephila > Nephila pilipes. The sequence continues at coordinate 1,303 of BMAW01062873.1, forward strand.
TACTATAAGAAACGATTATTCTACTTTTAATTCAGAACCAGTATGCAATTATTCATTAAGAGTATTAAAAAAGTTGACGTTCCTTTTCTGTGTTCTGGAGTTAACACATTCTTTCGTTTTTTATCTGCAACAAAAATTCCGTTTGATAATTTACATCAGAAATAAAGATATGCACTCCTTGTAATAAACTAATGGTATTATAACAACGATTTAAATACAACTGCAAGCTACACATCACACTACACAACAATACAGGTACATAGGAGAGCAAAAAGCATTCTGTTTAAAGTTCGTTTAGTTTTAGCGTGACGCATTCCTGTTAACGCCCCGCCTTTCTTTGATGATGTCATCGATAGGTGGCGCACCTGTTTCTTATAAAGTGCATGTTTTGTAAATAAAATTCCGTGAATTATTCCCTTACAACACTAAATATGTACGCTGATGATACTGCAATAGTTGCAAAATTTAAAAATCCCAAAACAGTTACTTTTGCTCTAAATAAACACCTTGAGCTACTCCAAACATATTTCAATGAATGGAAAATCAAAGTAAATGTAGACAGGACTCAAGCTGTAATATTTACCAAAAGAAAATTAAACCCACCCCCACCCACCTTTTTTCAAAAACAAATCCCATGGGACACACACGCAAAACATTTAGGCCTTACTTTCGATAAACATCTGACCTGGAAAAAACATATCCTAAACACAAGAGAAAAATTCCGTAAATTATCCCACAAAGTTTACCCCCTTATTAACAGAAAATCAAAAATGAACCTTCAAAACAAATTACTTATTTTCACAGCTACCATGCGTCCAATCATCAGCTATGCCAGCCCAATATGGGCATATTGTGCAAAATCAAACCTCAACATATTAGAAATATCTCAAAGCTCTACTATCAGGATGATCGTCAGAGCCTCCATGTACATGAAAAACAAAGACATTTTTAAAGCACTGCAAATAACCACCTTTAAACAACCTGTTCAAAAACTTGCCACAAATTTCTTTAATTCACTTTCAAATATTAATAACCCAAATATTCAAAATCTAGAAGATTATCAACTACACCCAAATACGTAAAGACCCAGGAAAATTCTATTAGATTACAACCCACCTTAAACTTAATTTTAGCTCTTAATATTCAACAGCACTACCACCATTAACACGCACGCAAGTTGCGTTATCTTCGAGTGTCTAGGCCGCGCAAGCGGCCCTCAAGCTCGTATCAGAGTTCTTAGGTGAAGAAATGTCTGTTTTTGGCTAATAGTCTCTCTGTAAGGTAGAAATCGAGAAGTTGGGCTGTGATTGGTCGGCTGGTGCTGTACTGTATTCCTATTGGCTGGTGGTTGAATCCGGAATAGATGAGTCTTGAGTTGGGAATTTTCCGGGATGTCTTGAGATGGAGATGTGGAGAGGCTGCTTTGCTATTGGTTGATGGAGGGCAGAGGGAAGTAATGCCATTGGCTGCCCCTGATGTGTGCTACTGAATTAGAAGTTGGAGGGTTTTGCTATGTCTGTGTGGAATGAAATGAATTTAAAAATTAAATATATTGAATAAATTGAAGTTAAAAGTTGTTTTATTAAAGAGGGTGATAGGAGTCAAGTAGAATTCTTCTAGGTCTTTTTGAATTTGGCTGGGGGATATAATGTTCAAGATTGTTCATATTTTGATTTTCGGTAAAGGGGAGGTTTTGAAAGAAGTTTATTGAAAGCTTTTTGATATGTTCTTTGAAAGTAGATATTTTAAGAGCTTTTCTTATTTCATCATTTCTAATATACCATTTTGCTTTGGTTATTGTTCTTAAAACTGAATTTTGAGATACTTCTAGAATATTTAGGTTCGTGTTACATGCAAAAGCCCACACAGGACAAGCATATGCTAGTATTGGACGCAAAATCGAGGTGTACAGAAGCAATTTGTTCTCTATAGTCATTTTAGAGTTCCGGCAAATTAAGGGGAAGATTTTACATTTTATTTTCCGGAACTTATCTCGCGTTTGTGTTATATGTTGTTTCCAAGTTAAAGTTTTGTCAAGGGTAACACCTAGATACTTAGTTGTCTGAGACCATGGGATGTCAGTTTGATAGAATGTGGGTGGTGGGGGTGGTAACTTTTTTCTTGTGAAAAGAACTGCAGCTGTTTTATCGACATTTATTTTTATTTTCCATGTGTTAAAAAAAATTTCTAATATTTTAAGGTGATTATTAAGTGCTTTTGTGACAGTCTTAGGGTTTTTAAAAGTGGCAAGAATTGCTGTGTCGTCGGCATACATATTTAGTGTTGTGAGTGTGTAAGTGGGGATGTCATTCAGGTACAAATTAAATAAATAGGCCCCAATTAAAGAGCCCTGTGGAACTCCCGCAGAAATGTTTCTGGGGCTTGATAGTGAATTTTGTACTTTGACTTGAAAATCCCTGTTTGTGATGTATGAATGAATTAGATGTATTAGTGGGTTAGGAAAAGAGTAGGTGATTAGTTTGTAGATGAGTCCTTCTAACCATACTCTGTCAAAGGCTTTCTGTATGTCTAGAAAAACAGCACCTGTGGTTTTTTGTTTTTCTAGTCCTGAGGAGATTAATTCTGTTACTTTAAGAAGGGGGTGAAGTGTAGAGAGTTTTTTAGTGAATCCATATTGGTTTGGTGTTATTATATTATTTTGGTAAATGTGTTCTTTGAATCTGTTTAGGATTACAAATTCAGCTAGTTTATCTATGGATGAGAGGAGTGATATTGGTCTGTAGCTGTCTGGTGATTTTGGGTTTTTGCCTGGTTTTAGTATGGGAAAAATTATTGCAGTTTTCCAACATTTTGGAAAATATTGCATTTTTAGTATTTTGTTAATTAGATAAGTAATTATTAGTATGATTTTAGTTGGAAAGTTTTTAAGCATTTTATTTGTTTCTCCATCTTTGCCAGGAGCTTTTTTAATATTTGCCTTTTTGATGTAGTTTTGTATTTCTTCTGGCCAAACTGGTTTAATGGAGTGTTGGAGTGGTGTGGAAGTTAGGAAGGTGTGTATTGTGTTTTTTACTGTTGTGTCAATGGCTGTGTCTGAATTTGGTGGTCTGTTGTTTTCTTTGAAATTTTGTTCGAGTGTGTTTGCAAGTAGTTCAGCTTTTTGTGTGTCAGTGTTTGCAGTTTGATTATTGATAATTAAGGGTGGTATACTGCATCTTTTATTTTTAAGAATCTTAGTTTGTGTCCAGAGTGAGTTGTCTTGTGTGTTTAGAGATTTAAGTTTATCATTCCAGCTTTTGTTTGAGAAATTTTGAAATTCTCTTTTAATTAAATTTTGAGTTCTATTCATTTCAGTTTTTATTTCTGGATCTAATGTTCTCTGATATTGTTTTCGTAAATAGTTTTTGGTTTTTATGAGGTTTTTGATGTAGGATGGGGTGTATCTGATGTCTTTGTTTGTAACTGGTGTGGATGCCTTTTCATATGCTTGATTGATTGATTTTGTCTGTGAGGTCAATAATTTTGTTTTCAAGTTTGTTTGTTGTGTTGATATTTGTAAAATTTGTTGGGTGAATGGTTTCTATTAGTTGTTGTCTGAATTTAGACCAGCAGGTGGAAACTGCACGAGTATTAATTTCAATTGATGTTTGGAAGTTAAAATCTAGGAAAATGGGGTTATGATCTGATGAGAGCTCGGGTAGTGAGACAATTTTGTGTTTGTAGTTGAAATCATATATTAGTGCAAAGTCGATTGTGTTTGCAGAATTTGTTCCAAATCGTGTGTGTGTTGGTGGGTATGCTATTTGAATGTCATTTTTGTCTGTGTAGCTTTTCAAGTTTATACCTCTTGTTGAGTTTTGGGTGCATTTCCAAGCGTTGTGTCTGGCGTTAAAATCGCCAAAAATGACACAGCTGCTGCTGGTTTTTCTGAGAATTTCTAGGTCATGTATGAATAAATTGTTGTCTGAGGATGGAGGTATATAAATAAAAACTATTGTAATTGGTTTTACTTTTGGTGGTTCAAAAATAATGGTGGCTGCTTCAACATGTTGGAGTGGTGGGGTTGTCAGGCAGTGGTGTGGTAGTGATTTTTTTATTAGGATCATGGTTCCTCCTGAGGAGTGTTGTGTGGATTGGTTTGCTCTGTCATTTCTATATGAAATGTAATTTGGGATGTAGAATTTGTTTTCTGGTCTCAGATGTGTTTCTTGTAATAAAAGGATATCTGGGCTATGCTTCTGTACAAAATTTCTTAGTTCTAGAACATGGGAGAGTGCCCCGTTTGCATTCCAGGAACACAAACTGAGGCTAAGGAGTTTAAAGCGTGATTCCGATCTCATTGTCTTCATCCATTAGCGCTTCAATTAGCGCGTATTTTTTATTTTCCGCACCTTTAGCTGCTTTGATGCTGGGTAGATGTTTGATCAGTCCTGGGAGCTTATTAAAAATTTCACCTAGATTTGCAATGAGTTCAATCGCTTGTTTGAAGTTATCGGAGTGATAATTTTCAGCAGGTCTTGGTCTGTTATCTGTGTTGTAGTGGTAGTCACGGTTTCTCCCTGTCTCAGTTTGTGTTGTGATATCAGAGTCTCGTGGCGCCCTCTGTTGAGGGTTATTTGCTACAGCTGCTGCAAAGGTGTGATTTTCTCGGATCTTATTTGTTTTTACTGTGAATGTGTTCTTCTTTTTGGGTAGTTTGGGGAAGGCGGAGCATCCTCCGTACGAGGCCATATGTCCGGTTTCGTCGCAGTTGATACATTCAAGATTACTGATCCTTTCTTTTATTTCGCAATCTCGAGTCATATGTGAGCTTCCGCATTTTAGGCAGCGGGGTGCCATGTAACAGTTCTCAGCTGAGTGGTTGAAAAAGTTACATCGATAGCATTGGGTTACCCACCACCATTAACAAACCCTACCCATCACATATATAGTAACATACACACAATCGCTGGCAGCCAATGGCAGCATCGCATCTACTTCCCAGTCCACCAATCCAAAAGCAAGATCTCCTCTTCAATCTCTCAGCTCAGCTTTTCTTCGACTCTCGGTTCTTCATTTCTACTGAAGTTCCTTCCACTTCCAATAGATGGCGCCATACTTCCTCCAACTTCATTCTACTATTTTTCAAAGACCCTCCAATAGAATATCAAGATATTTTCGACACTTCAACCTAGGAAGCACATCTCCAACATGAAAAATCCATCCTCCCAATGTATCATTTAAATGCCAGATTTGGGCTGGTGGAGCGCTCCGCGCTCCGGGCGCCCATTGAATTTCAACGTCAACGGTAAAATTCCGTGTGTGTTTTATAGTCTACTTGCCTCTGTTGTGAGTTTCTGTGCGTGCGTAAATATTTGGTCCGACCGATCGGAGAGAAAGTTCGGTGACCTGTGGATTTAAGTGTGTTGAATTCGATTATGAAAGATTTGAGGTATGTGAATTGCGTTTGAGAGTGTGGGCGGAATCATGTTTGTTAATTATTCGTATTTTGTGCTGTCGCAGGTTTTACTTATCATTAATTGGTTTATGTGTAGAGTTTTAGAGTGAATTTGTTGTTATTAATATTGCAGTGTATTGTGTTGTCTGCCTTTGAATTATTCCTTGTTTAATGGTTGCGTTTGTCAGTGATTTTGGTTTACTTGGGTTCGAAATTTGAATGTGAAGTTGGGTTTTCTGTTTAGCTGTTGGCTCTTGCACCATAAAACCTCAGTCACTCACTCACTCACTCTGTTTAGCTGTTTTGTGTAGTTTAATTTTTGTGAATAGTAATGGCTTTTAAATTAAACTATAAGAAGACTGAGCTCATAAGGTTGGCGGAGGAAATGGGTCTGGAGATTCCTGCTGAGGCTAAGGTGATTCAACTGAAAAACCTAATTGAATCAAGTGATTTGTATAGGGACGATATTGACTTTGTACGTGAACTCCTGTCAAATATTCAAGAGGAAAAGAGGGATGAAATAGAATTGCAGAAATTAAAATTATCCCAATTTGAAAAAGAGCTAGAGCTTATGAATGCAAAGAAGGGTTTAGTCGATATATCCCAAGTTTCCGAAACTAAAGAATCTAGTTCCCTAACCGATAACTTAGAATATCTAATTCGAAGTGTGAAATTTGACAATTCCTGTCCCCGTTAAATCGGAATCGTATAACTTGTTTTTTCATTCTTTGGAAAGGGCATTCGAAAATAAATCTGTACCTAATGAATTAAAAGCAGAGATTCTGTTAAATATTCTAGGAGAAAAAGTAAATAACTTGCTTACTTATGTTGATCAGGAGGACTTGAGCGATTATAAAAAAATAAAGAATTAGTATTAAGGGAATTTCAGCCCACACCACAAGAGTGTCTTAATAATTTTAAAAGAGCTCAAAAACAACCATCGGAAAATTATGTTCAATTTGCTTCTCGTTTGTGTGCTTCCTTCGACTATTACTGTCAATTGCGCAAAGTAACAGATTTTAAATCTCTGTGTGATCTTATAGTTTCGGATAGACTTTTTGAGACTCTAGATCATGAATTAAAGAAGCATATTGGAATTAAAGAGGGTGAGGGCTTTTTCAAACCTAAGCAGCTTGGATTAGAGTGTGACATTTATTTATCATCTAGAGGTGGGAATTCGAATGAATTAGTAAATAGAAATGCCGTGGGTGAATCAAAACGAGTGGTAGGAAATAAATGGCAAAGAACTCCAAATTGGAAAACAAATACAAATGTATCCAAGGTCTTCTTGTCGGAAACTAAAAATACAATTTGTGTTCTTTGTAAGCGATTATCACACTCCCTTTCTAAATGTCCACAATTTAGGCGACTTTCAGTCTGGGAAAGAGTGGAGGTGATTAAGCGAAATAATCTTTGTTTTCGATGTTTTATGCCTCATAAATTGTTTTTGCTCGAAGCCTCATCATAGTTTGATTCACTTCCCGCGTTAAAACTCTAGCATTGCCCCGTCTCAGTTGAAATTCTATGCACCTGTTTTTATTCCAAAACAGAGCGAGGAAACTCCGGAAGCGGTTTCGCAATCCCAATTGGTAGCGACTAGCCTTGTGAAGGGAAAGGCAAAAAATGTTCTTTTAAGCACTATTCGTGCATTTGTTAAAAACAAATTCTCGCAATGGGTTGAGGTAATATGTCTTCTTGATAGTGGTTCTCAATCTTGTTTGTGTACTAGATCGTGCGCAGAGAGGTTGCATCTTAATTTGGAGAAAATAAATACCGTGGTTTCATGCATTAATGATGCTAGTATGGTGGTGAAGAATTGTGTAAGAACTTCGGTGGCAAACAGAGATAAAAGTTTTGAGAAGGAGTTATTGATGCTGGTGGTCAATACAATTGCCGATCTTATTCCAAATAAAGTGGTTAGTGTGGATGTTAATATTTCGGAGCATGTGTCTTTAGCTGATCCTGGGTTCAGTGTTCCTGACAAAATCGATATGTTGATTGGAGCGGAGGTCTGTTATGAGCTGTTGAAACCGAGAAAGATATATGTTGAAAACTCGCAATTGCTGTTGCAAAATACTGTCTTTGGTTACGTTGTTAGTGGGATTGTAGATCAGGTGGTGAAGGATCGTGTTCATTGTGGGTTGGTTCTCGACGATGACTTAAACGAAACCTTGAAACAATTTTGGGAAATCGAAAGCGTTGAAGTAGAGTGTAAGGAAAACACGGAGGCTTCTTTATGTGAGGAACATTTTGCGAATACCCATAAGAGAAATAGAGATGGAAGATATGTAGTATCAATGGCGTTGAGTAAGGATCCGTATTGCTTAGGAAATTCCAAAGATAAAGCTGTGAGACAACTTAATTCGTTGTGGAAGCGTTTGTCTAGGGATTCGGAATATTTGTCTATGTATACGGATTTTTTGAGTGAGTATAAGGAGTTGGGTCATATGGAAAGGATTGTTGAACTAAATGAACCGCCCATACAATACTATATACCCCACCATGGTATTTTTCGTCCTGATAAACTGACAACAAAACTGAGAGTTGTATTCAATGCTTCATCCCCTACTACAAAAGGCCTAAGTCTAAATGATATACTAATGAAAGGAGACGTGGGGGAAGATGTCTTTGAGATTATTACTCGATTTCGGAGACACAGGTTTGCCTTCACTTACAGATATACAAAAGATGTATAGGCAGATTTTTGTAGAAGCGAGTCAGAGAGACCTTCAGCGTATCCTGTGGAAGGTTGGACCTGAGGAAGAGATCGTAACTTATCATTTGAAAACAGTAACTTATGGAATGTCCAACGCTCCTTTTCTTGCTATTAGAACCCTGCAGCAGTTGGCTGAAGATGAGAAAACGAGATTTCCTTTGGCCTCAGAAGCATTGCTGAACGATACCTATATGGACGATATCGTTAGTGGAGCGCCTGATATAGAGACTGCCCGTCGGCTACAGTCAGAACTACAAGATGCCCTGCAATCTTGCGGAATGGTACTTCACAAGTGGTCTTCTAACTCTCCTGAGTTGTTGAACAGTTCATCGTCGTCCGACGATGAGCACTCCTTCTCAGCTGAGTCCGACTTATCTGTGAAAACGTTAGGCATCAGTTGGAAGCCGTTACAAGATTGCTTTGTGTTTAAAGTTTCAATTTTGAGTAAATCGTCGTTTACTAAGCGTGAAGTACTGAGTGTCATAACGAGGCTTTATGACCCTCTGGGTTTCTTGGGACCAGTGTTAACTAGAGCAAAGATCCTTTTACAGAGACTATGGCAGCAAAAACTGGATTGGGATGATGTGCTACCAGATCAAATTGCCAAAGAATGGAAGGAGTGTGGACCACCTTTAAGTGTATTGAAACGGTGAAGATAGATTTATTCTAACCGATACATGGTTAAGAGTCATCCTTCAGGGTTTTGCAGATTCGTCTGAAGTGGCTTACGGAGCTGTCGTTTACTTGCAGTGTTTCTATCAGACCGATCGTGTAAAGGTGACTATTCTGGCAAGCAAGTCGCGTGTTGCACCTATTCACGTTATTTCAATACCTCGACTGGAGCTCTGTGCCTATGTTCTTCTCGCTCAGCTTGTGCAGAAAATACGTTCCTGTATAAAATTGGAGATTAGGGATATTGCGCTTCATACGGATTCAACGATTGCCTTAGCGTGGTTAAAAACACCTTCAAATAAACTCAAAACCTTTGCGGCTAATCGAGTATCAAAGATTGACGGAAACCTGTAATTGGATTCACGTACCATCGAATCTAAATACTGCTGATCTTATTTCGCGTGGACTACGTCCTAACGATCTTCCAGAATCAGAATTGTGGTGGAGAGGCCCACCGTTTCTTGAACAGGGTAAGTTATTCAGTGTACAGCCAAGCTCTGGTCTGCTGAACGAGTTTGAGTACTCCAGTGAATTCAAGGCAGTGAAGTCTGAAGTTTCTGTATATAGCGTGAATGTGTTCGCAAATTGTAAACAGTCCTTTTTACCTGATATCTTGTGTATGAGTAATAATTATGTAAAAATTCTTCGCATTTTTAGCTATGTGTTAAGATTTCTAAATAATTTGAAACAATTTGTGATACTGTCTTGTTCTCTAAGTGCCTCAGAATTAGACCTGGCTGAAACTAAATTGATCCGAATAGCTCAAAGAGAGATTTTTTCACCTGAGATTCGAAACCTCCATGACCATAAGATTATAATACCAAATAGTAAAATCAAAAATTAAAATCCTTTCCTAGACAGGCATGGTATATTGAGAGTAGGTGGACGCCTCGGAAATTCAGATTTGACTTGTGTTGCCAAATATCCAGCAATCTTGCCCAGTAATCATAAAGTGACGAATATAATTATTACGTATTTCCATAAGAAAAATCTTCATCTTGGGGGCATCCTCCCTTCTACACTGTGTAAGACAGAAGTACTGGCCCCTACATGGTAGATTCTTGTGTAGGAAAATAATGCACGAGTGTGTCGTTTGTTTCAGATCCAAACCAATAGCTACAACTCAATTAATGGGTGATTTACCCCGAGACAGAGTAGTTCCAGATTATCCCTTTAATTGCTCCGGTGTAGATTTTTGTGGCCCATTTATGATTAGATATCGCAATCAGAGAAAAGGCGTATTGCATAAAATATATTTGCATATTTGTATGTTTTGTCTCTAAATCAATTCATATTGAAATTGTAACAGATCTCACATCTGACGCCTTTATTGTGACGTTAAAGCGATTCTTTAGCCGTAGAGGTAAATGTGCAAAGTTG
>BMAW01062883.1:3012-13763 GCA_019974015.1 Nephila pilipes
TGGTAACACTTCTGATTTCAGATTTTGTGCTATCAAAGTAAAACTATAATTCTGTGATGTTCTAGAATAAAAATCTCTTATATTCTGCTAAAGAAACAATCATAAATTATTTTGAGTAGAGATTTAATGTATTTTTGTATCTCAGTCACTCTTCTTCTCTATATACTATGTCTCAAATATCAAATATTACAATCTGTCTGGGTTTGATTCAGTTAGTGAACATTCAGAAAGAAGCTTTCTGTAATTTATCTTATTATAATTTAGCCACATGAGTGATTTCTCTCTTTTTCATTTTGGATTCAAATGCCCCATTTCATTCACACAGGCCTTAGTCAGAGGTAAATGGGATTCTTGACACATTGAGTATGACTCTTATCGATAGAGGTTCGTCGTGCCTTAGGAACAGGCAAAATGCATTGATAGAATAGTCATTAATATATTAGAGATTTATGTGGATGTTGGTGAAGAATTCAGAACAGACCTAAATGGCTGGAGTGCTCTCCGTCAGACCGACCCATCTCATGTATATTGGCTGATTGCATAGCATGTCAGTTTGGCTGCCGCTGACGTTAGCCAACACAGACTTTTGATCCACTTAATAGGCGGTGTTTTAATAATATCACTTGATAACATTAGTATAGTCGATAGACCTCATAATTTTAAACCATGATGAAGCCAAAGGGGTATAGCTAGATGACTTTCCTGGCTTTATATCTTTAGCATGAGGACTTTTCCCGTCTTCATCTTAACAGTTAACTTGTCTCTTTCTTCTCCACAAACTCCCATCAGTTTAAATTTTCTCTTTTATATTCTCTACTGGTGGCTAATGTGAAATCATGCCTTAGATACGCAAAATTAGATTAGTTCTTTGTTTTATCAAAATCACATTTGAAGTAACAGGGGCTATTAGCGTGAACTATAGAATTGGAGTCTCAGTAGGCCGGCAACACATAGTTGTTACTTAGCTTCCTAACTTCACCTTTACGCTAGGAGGACTTAGCTGACCAGATTACCAACGTTCATCGCCCTGTTGTTCTCATAAGTTGAAAAATGGTTGAGAAAGAAATGAAATGTCAAGTGGTGAAAATAACCAAGATCATTCCATTACAAAACTTATTTTAAAAGAAAATATCAGAAATGCTAATCTTTTTAAATGGAAGGAAAAACTTATATTTGACTTAAATAAAATGCTTACATGCCATAATATTAATAAAAAGCTTTTACCATGCCACAGAAATTCTCAAGACTTCTGGAAGGAACACTGTTAGTTGCAATGTTGCTAACCCTAGATATCAACCTTAAAATTCTTTTTCAATTAAGTAGGCCTCATGCATACTTACAGTAGACTAAACAGTTATTCTTAGAGTAATTTTTCAAATCAGTCGAGATCTTTAAGCGGCAGATCAATCTGACAGTGAAGGAAAAACCAGAGAATCTCAGTCGTTTAGTAGGCTGGGCTGGAGTATTTCTAATTATGTGACATGAACAAGATGGAACTCCATGGCAGGGATGCCCATTTCTCTCAGCTTTCTTTCTGCCTCTGTGGTCTGGTGAGACATGTTTTAGAAAATTCTTGTGTGATACCTGGCAGTTATTTGTTGTACTCTTCCAGTTCCAACTTTGTTAGCTCAGGGTGCTTTCTTCCTCAGGGTAGTTTCAGAATGAGCCATGGTAGATAACCAGATTATGGAAGAGACAAACAGCAGGTCCGCGTATTGGAGTGCCTGCAGTTATTTTACAGGTTGGCTTTTAATGATATGAGAAACAAACTAATATATATATAGCCTGGAAATATATTATACATATCAGGCCTAAATAACTCAAATCCCACAATTCCCCTATTGATCAGGGTAGGGATTTGTGGGTAATAAACCAATTCAACATTCTGTTTACATGTTGGGTTGTGTCTAGAACAAAAACTTATAAGGCCCCAAATTAATGTTTGTGCAGTTTTAAAAATCTGTTATTCCGTTGTTAAAAGCTCGTTAAAATACAGTCTTTTAGCTGAAAGTTTGAGCTTGAAATTAATTTCTAGAATAGTGTAGTTTACTGTTAGCTCTAAACAGAAAAATTGGCCATTTGGAAAACAGGAAAACAGTGAAAAATGAATGATAGGACAGGAGAGCCTTGACTTTCAAATTTATGTAAATAGTTGAAATCGTGTTGCAATTTGCTTTTCTCTTACTGCAATGCTTTATAATAAAGCGATTTTAATAGTATAAAAATACCACATGAAACTTTTAGTAAAACACTAGGAGAAACCTGATTTCACAAATGTTACATTGAACAAACTTATATCCTGGTTCAGTTTAACAAGCTCACATCCTCCCTTCGTAGAATAACCACTACAAAAATCAAATCAGTTATCTGACATTCGATTAGAATGAATAAACCAAGCTGATAAATAATTTATTTATCGGTCCCGCCATTGCCTCATAATCCTTGTGGGATATATCTAATCTGATAACAAGTAAGCGGCTAATTTATCCTCCTTTTGAGACAAATTACCAGCGGACTCTCAAATTACCTCTCTGCCGACAAAGGTAATAGTACTTTGGGCGTCGTCCATGTAAGGAAGAACTTGGAACAATCAGAAACTTCCACCTTCTTTGCTTCTTAACATATCAAAATCACAACTCTTGACAGCATCTTGTTGAAAAATTCAAATGAATCTTCCACCTCTTCCTATAGTATCCATCACGATGCAGGGGCTCAATGTTAATTTATATTCTCGCGTCTAATGATATTAAACAGATAGTTATGAGAAATGAAAGAAAGGCGGCTGTGAATCTCAGGAAATGCGATAACCTTTCTGTGTCTTAGAATGGCCTATATACTTGTCTATTATAACTTTAGAAAAAGTGTTCTGTTCGTCTTTCTCAGATGAGTTGATTTCTATAATTTACGGATCATTCGGTTTGTGAAGAAATGAATATAGTTTGTGCTAGATTTTTGTAATTTCTAGCAGATAGTTAGTTTTAGTTTGCTTTTGCCAAGTGGTCTGTTTTATTATTGTAAAAAGGAAAATTTTATTAAAATAAAATGTCCGGTGCATTAAAAATGCTTTGGGACTACAAGAAATATAGTCTAGTGTAGTATGAAGTTTCTTTTATAAATATTTTAAACACAAAGTAATTTAATGAAAGTAGTAGTTTCTGAATAGAGGAAGGATGCACATTTGTTGATTAATTGTAAATGCTCTGCTAAAATGCTAATTAAATCGTCCATTTAGATTCTTCCTAATTCACCTTTCTAACATAAATGCAGATCAGATATACCTGAGACAACTTTCTGAATAGTTTCTTCATCTCCTAAATAATATTTCTCCAATTTTTAAAGTACAGAATTCTCTTTTAAAAATATTACACATCAAATGTATGAAGTCTTCGAATCGTAAATAAAAATACATCTTCTAGCAATGTTTTCATCCCAATTACAAAGTTCGATGTATTGTCTTAGTGTGTTTCATAATTTTAAATAAAAGAGTGCCATTTTAAACGTAAATCTAAGTGCATCAACCTATTGAGTATTCTTTAACGTGTTAAAACATAAATGGAATTATTTCACAGTTATTACATGCTGTGAACCATTTACCTTAGTCAGGTCTTCTTGAAGCATGATGTGAAAAATTGCAGAGTTGAGACTAAATTTTCGTCATATCTTAATTCCAGTTCAAGAACAGCAGTTCATCTCTAAAGCGAACATTTTTGATGCAATAAATAAATTCTAATCTATTTTAAAAAGTCTATACTTATTTACAGTTGCTTCTTCTTTGAATTAACCCATTTTGAAGTTAATGGCGCATAACAGAAGCTTATGCTTAGATCTTTGAGTTGAACGGAAACTAGTAAACGTTCAATAAATGAAATAAATTCAAAATAATTATATTTGTAAATGTACATATATAGTGCTGACAATTTAAACAAAAACCTATAACTTATTCATTTTCTATATTTATTAATATATACATGATTAAAACATCACTAAAATTAAAATAATACGAGGTCCGTTCAATAACAGTCCTTTCAGATTCCAAGAGATATAAATTTATTTAATTTTAATAAACATCATGACTCACTAGACAGCTGTCTACCGTACTTCCAAATTCATTGATCGCTGACGCCTTTCCTCTCACAAATTCTTCGTCATAACTGCCGGCCAGTAAAGATCTCTTGCCTTGTTTTAGAATATTCCCAGAAACTCAACGTTTGATTGATTTTCTTGATATCCAGTCATAATAATAGTCAGGTCTCAGAGTGACAATTCGACGCGGCAGCAGTCAGATTTTGAAATTAACAAATGACTGCACTAATATACAATCAATATCAAATTTATTTGACCCCGTTTAACAGATGGCACACAATTGTAACAACAATTTACATAATAGTTCCTTTGTCTTAAAACACTACATTTATGACCCTCCTCATGCATATTATGTCCTACAACAGTAAATTTGTTGCTACTATAAAAATTATCACACGTATTTTGATCCGATGGTCTAATTCCATCTTGAATAAAATCTGATGAAGTACATTTTCAAAGATGCTAGTCTTGTAAAATGTGTAATATATTTAATTGTAAACGAAACAGAAATATGTGAAACTCATGAGTGGTTGGTTGAGTAGATTAATATCCTCTAGAACACACAAGGTTGATAACAATAAGGTTTAGAATTTTAATCATATATAATTATGTAGTGTCAGAGTCAACTTTGGTGTTACTGAATCACAAAATAGATTTGAAATCCAAACCTTATTGTATGTTTGGTGTTTTGTAATTAAACATGCATGTGAGCAAAGTGATGTTTCAAAATGATCATCATCTATCAAGGTTTATATAATATCAGATCATCAATTTCATGAAAGCAAATATTTTTAAAATATACATAAAAATAATCTAATACAATTTTCTTCATTTTCCTTTTGATTTACATTGCTATGTCAGTTTATTCATTTTACAGATAGAATAATTAAGCTGATAAACAAAAGTTTTAGGAGAAAACAATAATTTTACATTCAAGATTATAAAAACTCCTTTTCTTTCATTGAAGATCAAATCGTATAATTTTGTTTAAAATTAATCCAACAACAGATTCGCTGTTTGCAGCATTTAGTGGAACGATCAGATATCATTTAATAAATAAACGCTGAAGTAAAGTCTGCAATACAAAATATTTTTCCTACAATTATATTTTAAATACAATTGTTTCCCAATGGTTTTACCTCTAAATTAATCGCCATTTCTGTTAAACCAGAAAGAGCAAAGTAACTAGTTCCCTCCTTTCAGAGCAACTTCATTTCTCAGTTGATTTAAAGCCCTATGCTTAGACCTTTCAAAATCCATTCTTAATCCTCAGAGTTTTCCTTCTCTCTAATGCTGTTCCCAGCTCGACAGTGATTTATAAGAGAGGAAAATGGTGTTATATTTCTTCATTTTCTCCCTTTTAATGTTGGCCTTAGCTCATTTGTGGAATATGCTATATTTGCTTGAACGGAAGAGATGCGGATAAATTTATTATAAGCTTGTGTGCGCTAATTTATAGAGGATAATAACCAAGTATTAGTGAGTTAGTCTCTTAATTACTTTTCAGCTTTATTTATTCAAGCGGTTTTTCCAGAGTTCTTTTAATATTCGGTGAGGCTGTAAAAATACGTGTGTGTGATTGCAGTTTCAATTTAATATGGCTTTTATTATACAATAGAGAATCAGAAATGAAAATTTTGTACCATTCAAAATTTAGAGAACCATTCTTTTTGAAAACAGAAAATGGAAAATATATTTTATGTGCAACAGGCTTCAGACTATAGCTGGGTTATTCTAGGGTGTGGCCCCAAACAAAATGCCATATTTCAGGAGAGTAGAATTTGATTTTTCAAATCAGTAGGAAGTAAGTTAAATATTTATTTTATAAATTTATTCTTGATTAATTCTTGAACTTAATGATATTTTTCTGGTTCCAAAACCATGATAGTTAAAGATAATTTGATTGGAATGTGTTAATATCATAGTAAAATTATCTTCAGAACTCACTCTCGTATTTTTGAATTTGTTCTTGATATTAAATTTCAGAAAATTAAAATTTATAAAACTTTGGCATATTTATGAGGACATATCTTCTGAATACATCCACTAACTTTTTACTTTACGTAGACATTTCTGAACTTCAAAGTAAAATTTTTAAACTACTTACCTTTAATTGACTTTAATTTTGAAGTTAGGAAATTTAAACCACAAAATGTTTGAAATCTTTATAGATACATTAGTACTTTTAAGAGAAACAACATTAATATCTTTTAGTTTTAAAAAGTCTCTTTGGTATGCTACATAATAACAGGTTGAATACCGTTTCTGTGAGAAGCAAATTTCTTTTTGGGATAAATGTCTTTGTCAGATGTGTCAAAATGCTCTTATCTACAAAATCAAGGCATATGAAACAATAAAAATATAAAACAACAGCTTATTTAGCATAGTACTTAAACAGATAAAGTAACTCATGGGAAGTATAATTCTTACCTACATTGACAGTTCCTCATATAAGCCTCAATATAAAGGAAAAGTTATTCTCTTCGTGAAAAATTAATGTTAATTCTAATGAAACTTTACTATCAGACTAAATGCAATCAAAAATCTCATTTGCAATTACAAAATTGACCATAGTTTTAATTAAACAACTATTTATTTTCTCATACTCAGATCTGCTCTAGTTGTAATTAAAAGTGTAATGTGTAAATAACTGCCATATATGATCAGTTATTAACTCAAAATAAGGAAACTCTATGACAATGGATCCCTGCATATCAACATAAGTGGTAATGAATGGAGTAGACTTATCAAAGGCATGAAAAATGAACAGACTTCTCCGACCATCGCACTGGCTGATGCAAACTCTAGTCTAAGTGAAGTGTTCAGCCAACCTTTGAAAATTTCACATAGTTGCAGACTTTAACGACTCCACAATAACATTCACAACATACAAGACTTCAGAAAATCACCCACACGTATATGAAAATGAATCCACAGAAACATAATAGTATATCGTTGCAAAAATTTAACATTACACATATTTTCTCTATATTTTCTTAGAGCCCAAGGCACCTAATCCAGCAACTTCTGTCATTCAAGCTTTTGAGATTGTGTAAAATTATACTTTCTGCAAATTTATAGGACACAATATCAACAGCATGTGTAACATCAGAAGGGTATGGATATTTTTGAGTATGAGACAGACAGTTAAGAAATATATTTTAAATTTTGTACTGCTTTATAATCTAGCATGAAAATTATGAATATTTGCCCCTCTCCTTCAATTTACTTATCTACACATGCACTTCCCTGTGTGTTCTAAATGCAGTTTATCATGGCAGTTGTTATGCAGTTCATTGTTTTTACATTTGAGTTCAGTTCAGTCCTGATGCACAAAGGCAGGTTATAGAGGGCTGATGCAATTTGAGTCAGAGTCCCAAGTCTCCTGAGACATGGTGGAAGTATGGAAGGGAGCTGCTTGTCCATGATTGGGCTCAAAAAGTGCAGGGACTCAGCCTCGATTTCAAACCTCGTTCTTTTCAGTGCGACGTTAATAAACAATCATAATAACATTACACTGCATTTTGTTATAATGAAAATATTATCTGACTAGCTAATATTGATTTCCCCTGTTTTTCTCTTAATTTCTTCCACATTTTGAGTACTCTCTCAGTTATATTTAAATTATTTTCCTGATGCATACTAATTTGGATTTTTAATACAGAATTAATACAAAATTATCGTTGATTTAAATTTTCCTGTAAATTTGCAAAAGTATTATGAATTCAAATGATCAATATCTCAGAAAAGGAAAACGTTTCCTTCAATAAGCAAACAGTTACAAATGTTTACAAATGTCATTCGTTGTTTTGCTAGGCATGCTTATTGTAGTCCAATTCGCGTAGAACATGTCTCGTAGTCTGATTTACGTGCTGGATGCGGTGGTTTCAGATGTAATCCTTTGTAAAATCTTCAACTGTAGTTTTCGAATAACAGTTCTGACATGACATATTGTGATTTGCTTATGGAGATTGAGGGCGCAACAGATTTTAATCTCTAACTCAGACCTGGCCAACACAAGTCACGGGCATGCATTACGTTGGTGTCAATCCCACTTGCAGATTAAGTTCATCTGAACCAAAATTTAAACTTTATGGAACACAGTCCCAGCAAACATTCTACCATAGTCGTTCAGATCTTATCCATTACTATAGGAATACTTCAGTATGTCGACTCAACTATTATCACATTTTTCTTTTCAAATTAATTATAAATTAGGCTCATTTAAAAGCACGCCTAGTCATGAGTGGAAAGCGATACACAATGTATGCCTATCTGTAAAGATACTAAGAACACATAGTGTGTATTACTCATTGGAGGAGAATGAGGCGGATCACGTATTAGCAAGCTTGATCAGTCTGTCTTCAACAAGTCGATTTATATTTGACCCATAGCCTTATGGTTCCAAACGTGAACTAAATACTCTGTATTCTTTCTTCCTTCTAGTAGTTTGGAACCAGGGAGTGAGTGTAACATAGACAGTTTTCCATAACACATTTCATTAAAATGTTTAATGCAGTAAATGTAATTTCCATACATTTAGAATGTTATTAATTTCTGTTTAAGAACTTGAAGGCTCTTCCTCAACTCCAGAGATGAAAGTAGTAGTAGTTTCTGTGAGAATTTTGATTGAGTTAAGGTATAAAATTCATCCTTATACACGCGCGTAATATGATATAACTCTCCAGTTCTATATGTTGTAAAGCTCTTGAATTCACTAAGGCCACTTTCTTTTCTACAACCAGTGTCAAAACTGGCTAAACCAGTGAAGATGCTAATGGTCAAGTATCAGATTCATATTTGCTTCTGCGTTTTTAAACCAAAGCAATGAAAATCATGATGCAAACACAACCTTTTCGGCGGCTTATTGCAATTTTTGAAGGTTGTGGCGCGGAAATAAAACTAGTTTCTTTACTTCACCTACCTTCAGTTACAGATGTGAAATGAGTTTGCGCTCATTCCCACAGGTGGTTCGATACAAAAGTGAAAGTATGCAAATAAAGAAAATATGTATTTCTATTTTGATTATAATATACAGTTAGTCAAAGTAGAAGGGATGAAATTCTTAACACTCAAACTATTTCAATATAGTCTGCTCCTCGGTTTACACAAATTCAACCTACATGATTCGTAATGTAACATCTGTAACCATGTGATCTGGAACATATTCTTTGACTTGTGAAAGTAAATATGCGTCGCATAATGTTATGGAATATACTCAGATCATTTGCGATGCTAAATATTACGCTACCAGTTTTAGTCAAAGCAGCTAATGTAACAAGTCTCAGAACCTTCATACAGAAGATAAAATACTTTGATATCTATTAGATTAAGGAACATTTTAAAGTCATAGCCCTTTGTTTATCTATATCTCAAAACCATACAATAAAATACGTGTATTCCAATAGCTTTGAAAATACAATAAATAGTCTTACAATATCATTTAATAAATTATCTTATTTTGTAATAATCCTGTTTTAAATTTTTATTTTGTTACCTTCTCCTTTAAATTTTAAGCATAAAATCCATGTTGTACACATATATATAATTTCGCCCTTGATCAAGAAATCTAAAAATTTGAGTTATTTTAATGATATGTATAATATATATTTGCATATATATATATATATATTAGTTTTGTTTTCATATCATTAAAATAACCCAAAATAACCGTAGTACATCACACATGCGTGACCTCACAGTTTGTCTTTGCTTCCGATAATTTATTCATCATGGTTTTATTTCGAAATTCGTTCGAATGAAGAAAGAATTCTGTTAATAAAGGAAATCCGGACGGGTAAATCGAAATAAAATGTTATGAATATCAAGTACATACACTTTTTCTAAAACGATACGTCTCACTAACCGCTACATAGAAAAGAAAGTCAGAGACTGTTTGGAACATCTGGCCATGGACAGACTTGAACTATGTCAAGCTTCATAGTTAGGAAATACCCAACTCAAATATCGAAATTGATTCTGACTGAGATTTCTCTGATTTTATTCCCCTCACTGTCACAGACGATTTGTTAAAAGATCTCGATCGATTTTTGAAAAAATTAATTTCTAAGAATAACTACTTCAGTTTACTGTGTTACTTATATAGCTCACTTACACTGAAAAAAAAAAGAATTTTAAGGTTGACATTTTAGGGTTAGCAAATATTGCAATCTTAATGTATGTTCCTTCCGTAGTGCTCTCTGAGAATTTCGTAAATGGGTAAAAGCTTTTTTCTTATTAATATTATAATAATAAGCATTTTACTTAAGGTTTCCAAATAAATATAAGTTTTTTCCCTTCCATTTAAAAAAAATTAGATGAGAAGACTTTGAGATTTTCTTTTAAAAAAAGGTTTTGCAGTGGAATGATCTTGCTATTTATTTTCACAGTCACTTGCTATTTCATTTCTTTTCGCTGCTAAATCATTTTTTCTAACTTTTTGTTTCGTAACGGGGCTGATGAACGTTACGGGTAAATCTGTCAAGTCTTCAAGTCCTTCCTTTAGTGTAGTACAGAAGTTAAGAAAGGTAACTGTTGTCATTTTACCGAGACTCTAATTTACGAAGTTCGTCGCCAATAGCCCTCATGTTGCTTCTAAATGATATTTTGATAAACAAGCAATCAATCTAATTTTTTGCGTATCTTAAGGGTACAAATACTTCAGTTTG
>BMAW01062887.1:0-14822 GCA_019974015.1 Nephila pilipes
TCTCCAGACACGTCTTCGATGATCGTCAGGACACAGTTGGAAGTGGGATTCGTCGCTTAACACTATACGTCCCCAGTCAGCATCATTTCAATCTGATCGAGCCAAGCACCACTGTAATCTGGCTCCATAGTGTGCAGGCGTGAGTGGCAGTTGACGTAGCGGTAGGTACGAGTGTAGATTTCGCTCAATCAGCCGTCTGTGAATGGTCATGGTGGACACTCGAGTGTGGGTCACACGTCTGATGGTTGATAACGATGAATCAGGCGCTGTGTGAGCTGATCTGACAATCCCTCTGTCCTCCCGATCTGCTGTGGCCCTAGGTCGACCGCTACCATCATGACGCTGAAATCTGCCACTACCCACCCATTATTGCCAGCATCTTCTAATTGGCGCATCGCTTCGACTCTTAGGAAGAGCGATTCTCCAATTTGCTCAACCAGCCTCTTGCAATCCAATGATACGACCTTTTTCAAACTCTGACAGTTGCTCGTAATGAGCTTGAATCCTGCGGCGAGGCATTTCTTCAGTAATTGAAAGGTATCCTAAACCACAATGGAACAGAAAATTTGACCATCAGATTGAGAATCGCTTGTTATATACACTGCTGAGGGCGCAATTCCGATGTGCTGTGGCTCCCGCTATTCATTCATTGGACACCAAATTTTAATCATTTGCATGTTCGGTCCAAAAGTCTTTGCATACGAAATTTCATTACGTTCGTATTAGCTCCTTCTTGGTGTAGTTTTAGGGGTACAGTCTAGCCAATCTCAAAGAGAAATACAGTCTAGTTCCGCTTTTTTCAATGCCGTATATTGTTTTAAATGAAATAATAATTTTTAAATTCAGGCTTTTTGAGTTGCCATTATCAGCGATATTTCGTAAATTTTCGCCACAAGAACTAGTCACGGAACCCTGTTAAGGAATAAATAAAAAAAAAGTAATGAGAGAAAAGAACAATATAATACGTTTAGAAATCAGTTCATGCAGTCGAACTAGCATGAATAGACACAAAAGTGGAAATAATACACAAATAAGTGGAGCAAATTTCTGAAAGCTTTAAAATAATTTCAGGACTACTACTTTCTTAGTAAGGATGTGTGAACGCAGAGTCTATCCATTGGCTCTGAGGAGGGCTAAAAAATAAAATTAAAAAAATTAATTAAACAAATAAAAATGATATAACTTTAACTTTATGATAATATTAGCAAAAAAATTATAAAATATGTTACTAAATATCTCATTTCACTGTAAATATTTCATCCATTTTCCTTCCTTCTTTCCTCTCTCTTTCCTTTATTCGTGCTTTTAATCTCATACGTGCACTAATCACAATTTTTAATACATAATTAAAAAAAATTTTATTAATTCCTGACAATTGGGAGATCATATTGAGTAAAGAATCTATCGGACTGACACTCGTCGTTATTTCATTGTTGTTGTTTTATTATAGAACGATGTAAATGGATATTTTTCAAATTTTTTTCTTTTTTGTAAAATATTTTCTGTAACGAAATGTTGTTTGATTACCTTTAATTGCATCGATAGTAAATAAAGCATTTAGAGAGATAAAGATTAGCAGCATTCTCAACAACAAATTATTTCCAATGATGGTGGTTCGGATTTCAATATCACTGATTAAAACACAGCATTGAAAGATCACAAGTGTGAGATACATATTACAAACAAAATAATAAATAAAAAGTTTTCTTGAATAAATAGGCTTAATGAATTAAAGAAATTGCAATACGAATAAGCTTGTTAATAACTTCAATTACTTGAAATGCGTTCTAACAATTTAATTAAGCTAATAACAGTAAATAACATCCGTATTCCAGTTTCAAAATAAGACGCATAAATATTTTATTTCCATTAAAAAAAACTTCAATATCATTTTTCGTATAATTTATGCTAATCTCGCAGCCTTTTGCAAAAATAGTTATTGCAGCATCGGCTGATCAGGCCAAGATTTCGCCGGTCATTATTAACAATTCGTTAGTTTAAACTAGATACGAATTAGTACAACAAATATTCTAGGATTATGAATGTCCATTTTAATGAAAAAATAGAATTAATCAACTTTTTTGAAATTTTTGGAATTATGAATTGTGGTTGAAAGTGCGGCAATATTGTCTGATTATTTAAATAAAAAAAAATGTCTTCCGTCTCTGTAATTTAATTTTTTCCCAAATTCATTATTTGGAGAACATTTACATTTTTATTTTGAGAATTAGTTTCAAATAGACAAAATCACAAATTTTATAAATCAATTCTTCTTCTTCTTCTTCTTTTTTTTTTTTTTTTAATTTTATTCGAAGAATGAGTATTTATTAATTATGAAAGAGAAAAGTATTAAAAATTCATGTTCCCAAATATATTAGTAAGTGCATTGTATAAAAGCATGAACCACTTTTTTAAATTATATTTTAAGACAGAAATTTCTGAGACTAAGGAATTAGCTTTATGAAATTTGTTTTATAAAAACGAAATAAATATATAATTAATTTTCATATTAAAAGAAAATATAGTATATGAATAATTTGATTAATTTTTTTTAAAAAAAAAATACATTCGCAGAAATGTTTTTTATTACATAACAGGGATTATGTTGATAAAGGCATATTTTTGAATATTATTTATCTTTTGAGAAATAGTACTTTAGATAAAGAATCATCTTGTACATGTATAAAAATTAATTCATTTTTAAAGTATCCATAAATATAAATAATAGTATATTTTTACTGAAAACTTGTAATTTTAAATCTTTATTTATGATTCAAATCCTGTTTTTATTTAGCTTCAGTGAAAAATGTTTCATCTGTGAAAGGAAGCTCAAAATTGTATAGATTTTAAGTGAAAGAAGAAAAAATATATATAAGAATTTAGCATATATATTTCAATCTTTCACTGCGATTTAGCATTTTTATATCTCAATCTTTCCCTACGATTTATAAATGGATAAAAAGCGCTGAAAAGCCAAAACAGACAACCCGAAAAAAATCCTAGTTCACCTGCACCAATGAAAAACAACCTGTTCGCCTTTGAGTGTACCGACAGGAAATGCATGTGGAGATCAGAACCTCTTAAAAGCGGCTCAGTCTGCTGTTTCGAAACGCCCACAACCATTTCGCCTTCTCTTAAAAGCTACGCAACATTCTGCTCAATCACCTGTTTCGAGACGCACTCCTTCATTTAGAGCTGGAAAGAAACAACCTGGACATATCTGTAATCCATCTTCACTGGACATATCGGTTATCCATCTTCACTGGACATATCTGTAATTCGGTGAAACTGCTACTCAGTTATATATTATTTTGATCAAAAAAAAAAAAAAAAAAATGAAAGCGAATTTTAAATCGAATGATCCCATTACTTTGAGATGTAGGGGATGTAATACGATGGTTGCTACCCATCCTGCTACTGTATGCAATGATATAGAATACTTCGTTGAAACTGCATTTAACATTCATTTCGGTCTTGTTAGTGATGAAGGTGAAATGACGCTATATTGTCAAAGATGCGGAATTATTGTTGGAGACTGCAACAGATACAGCATTGTTAAACGATTTTATAAGAACTTAGTTATAAGATGTTGATGACACTTATCAGAATTTTAATGAAACTGCATTTTTAAAAATTTTGTTTGATGTCTGTAGAGTTCGTCATAGCCTCTGAAGCTCATAAAATGTTGAAAATATTCTGAAGCACCCTCAGATTTATACCGACATTCTAAAAATAATTGCATTATACCTGGTATGAATATATTTAAGTTAATGCATATTTGTATGCAGCATATTAATGCTTATTATATAGGAAAGAAGGTTTATGTGATGTGATTTGTGTTGTGGTAAGCTTATTACAACGTTTTTCTGAATTTCACTTGGTGTGTGTGTGTGAGTGTGTGTGTGTGTCTTCAAATTTTCGATCGTTAATTTAACCAACTTCCCATCAAGCTAGAGCTTTGAAATTTTGGGAATCGTTCGTACTCGCCTAACAATGCAATATTTAGACGTTTGCGACAAGTTTTAACTAATATTTCAATAATTTTAATAAGTCAAAATATTCTTTCCTCTAGGCGCTTTTAGGATTGAGGGAAAAATTTCTTTCCCCCTCTGGGAGCACCGGGCACTCCCCACACCACGTGAGGTTATCGTAAACCTTTTGTACTCGCAAAGGGGAGATACTATCTCCCCTTTACAATCTCCGAGATAGTAAGGGTTGCTGACTTTTAGTCAGTAATCATTCGCAAGAAAGAAAGTTTCCAATATTAGGCGCCATGTCTTATCACAATAATTTTTTCTGAATTCTGGTTCCCATTCTTTTTTTAATAGAATGACTTACAAACTTTCAAATGCATGTTTTGATTTTATATTATGAATTTTTTAATACGCTCACAAATGTCTCTTTTTAAGTAAATTTTAAAGATAAAAATAACTAACAGTATTAACTGATATTTCAATAATTTTCTCTAAAATATTTCAATAATTTTCTCTAATAAACTTTGCCACCATATAAAAACGTTGTTTTTAAAAACGTTGGTTTTTATATCGAATTATTTTTGTTTGTAAATTGGTATATTGCCTGTATTTAATAATTGCGAGTAATATATATATATATATATATATATATATATATATATAAAAACTTGTGTAACATTTCGTTATTATGATGTTTTGAAAACTTAAGTAAATTTCATTAATATTTAGTCTATTGTAAGAAAACTTTAATTCTTGTATACTGTAAAATTTGGAATTGCAAGCTGTGTTACACATTTGTTTTCTGTTTTTTACTTTAAATGGTCGCGAAACTGGCAAAAAAAACAAAAAAGAAACTTAACTGTTACTTAACTTGTTAAGATTTATATTATCGATTTTGAGATTTGTAATTGAATCAATTGAATAACAATATATACTCTGACCTAAAAATTATCATAGAAACTATATAGCAGGGTTTTATACAATGAATTTTTGATAAACCTGTCTGTAAAGTACTAAAGCTGAATGTCTGTATTTTGTTTAACTTTCGTGTCATTTGTGTTGGTAGAGTTTATTTTTAGTAGAACTTTGTCAATTTTTTACTTTGTATTGTTTGATTAGAAAGTCAAACTCATCTGTAATCCCCACATTCATTTTAAAAGAAAGAGCTAAATCTCTTTAACAATAAAATTGAGTTATTTGATTTTTGTTATAGAGTGTAAAATTACGAAAATATGTCCATGAACTGTACGATACTGGCCGTAATTGGTTTTTGTAACAAAACAATAATATCTCACACTAAAATTAAGTTTTATAAGAGGTTCTTTTAAGCAAATTCTTACGATGAAACTCATGTGAATTATATGTATAGCTTAGTGATTTTTTTCAATTATTTGTCAAAATATATCTGATCTCCATGTGCAGCAATTTAACTATTAGTAAACCTCGTTTCTGATTGGTAATTGTATTAAGCATTTGTTAAAATAAAATAAGTTATTGTCTTTAAACATGCATGAAAAATTTCTTTGAAAATCTGTTTCATTTCATTTTATAAAATTTTGAGTATCTATTAAATGCAAATTAGAACAACATATAAAAGTTGATAAGTAGTTTTTTTTTTAATTAATTTTGTTTCAATCTATACATCTATATTAAAAGCCCTGAGCTAAAATATACTACGAAACGTTGCCCTTTTACCTACAAAGAAACTTGTTCATTGGTTTTAAAAAGTGTGAAAATTGTAAGTATATATAAATGTAAATGATGCCTATTGGTAAAGTGACCAATTTTTTTACAATAAAAAGGAGAAAGAAAAAAATTTAAGAAAAAAGTACGGCGTAAGTAAATGAAACATTTTATTCATTCAAACAAAAAATAAACTAATTATGTTTACATTCCCTTTAATTAAACAAGTATTTTTTCATTAAATGAATATTTTTTGTCAATATATCATTTTTAAGAATATATTGGAAATTTCGAAGCAAGAAATATCCTTCATATTGAATTTTACGATAAGTGCTGTAACTAGAGTATCAACATTCAATTTTGATTTCTCACTTGTCCAAAAATCATTACCAATGCAAAAAAGACTTTAAAATGAGATTCTTTTTTTCGTAAATGATGTAGATAACGGGTCCTTATATACTACCTTTTCTCTGCTATCTTTTAGTCTGGAAAGGGATAGAGCTTGTAAATAAGCACTTTATTTTTTAATGAAATTTTGGATCTTTTCCCCAACAATCTTTTGATAAAATGAAATTTAATTTGAAATTTTTTCTTAAACGACAGAATGTGGGGATGGAAGATTAGTCTTTTGTCCAGAATGACGCCCAGTTGTTTTGCTTGGTTGACCCATTCCATACGATTGTTAAAAATTCTGAGGCTCTCAAGTCTGTTTTTTTTTTAAAAAATTTTATGACTGAACCAGTCTATTCGCTATTTTATGAACCAAAATTGTAAAATATGGAGATAGATTTGAAGTTGTTCTTGAACAATGTTCGGATTAGTAGCTTGGCAGAAAATTGCAGTGTCATTGGCAAAAATACAAATTTCTGTGTTCGGATATTTTGGAATGTCCTGCACGAAAATTGCGAATAAATTTGGAGAAAGGGCGCTTCCCTGAGAAGTGTCCGCTTGCATAGTGCCAATTTTTGAAAGTTTGCGATTTAATCTGACTTGAAATTTTCGATTATGGAGATACTCTTGAATAAGGTTGATCAGGTAAACTGGGAAATTTAATTGAATCATTTTATGAATTAATCCGCCATGCCCCAAGCTGTCGAATGCTTTTTTGGGCACCGAGGAAGACTCCTCCCTTGACCAAATGCTCCTTAAAATCTTGAGTTATTAAATTTGAAATTCTTAAAAGTTGGTGGATGCATACGCTTGAAAGCCACGTTATTCAGGTGGAATAATGCTATTTTCTCTTAAGTGCAAACTCTTTAGCTATTGTGTTTAGAAGACTAATGAGTCGATAGTTAAGTGAGAATTTTGGATCTTTGTCTGGTTTTGGACAAAGAATAATTATTGCATGCATCTAGGATTGTGGGAAGCGATTAAAAAGTAAAAATTTGTTCAAAATTTTGGTAAGGTATGGCTTTCAAAGGAAAGGATTTTAATGCAATATTTTTTATATGATCATCACCTGGGGCTATTCTTACATTGAGCTTTTCAATAATTTCTATAGGGGAAGTGAGTTTATGGGTCACTGATCAATTTTGGTTGTTGTTAAATCTTCTAACTTTTCTTTCAACATGTTCAATAAAGTCATCATCGTAAAATTCAGCGTTCTCAGTGAAGGACTCCTCAAGCGATTCAAAAGGTCTGTTTTGGCCTGGGTATCGAACACGAGACCTCTCGGTCCAAGAAGTGGAGGTAAGGCCCGGGAGGTATAATTTGAAATTTTGACTAATTGAAAAAGTGACTGATCTTCAGTATTCGCCGTTTCAAGGCGATATTCTCAAGCTTGATTTTTTTTTGTGAGAAAAATCTTCCTTTGATTTCCCAATGAAGCCTATTGATTTTAGTTTTCATTGGGGATATTTATACAATTGCGGAAGCTTCCTGAGGCGGTTTTTCCCTTTAATTTTTTGCCTGGTTGATTGGGATATATTCATATGTGGATGGTCTATAACTTTAGAGATACTAGATTGGATTATAGAATTTTGAAGGTAAAATTTGTAACTGCCTCTTCAAGTTCGTTAACGTTGTTAATAAGCGAGTTTCTACAAATTGATTGTGAGAGATTTTCAGTGAAGTTAATCAAATTAGAGAACAGAATTTGATTATGGGTATAGGGGGCAAGATTATATCCAAGCCTACCTAAAGGCAGACAGGATAGTGGTCACTTGGGAGTTCCGAACTGGTACTAACTGTGATATTTTGTAGGCCTCTTGAAATACCTAAATCAATTGTTAAGGGGAGATAATTTTGATTATTGGGGTAATATATAGGATCATTGGGAGCAAGAATGTCGACGTCAAAAGTTTGAGAGAATTTGAAGACGCTATTGCCGGCTGCGTTTACCCGTGAAGTTGGGCTCCAAGTGTGATGTTTAGCATTAAGGTCTCCAAGCACAAGACAATTTAATCTATTTCTGAAAATTTTTTTGCAGGTCATAAACAAATCTAGGTTTTCGAGAAGGGGGAGGGGGTATTGGCTGAGCAAATGTTAATGGGAGGACCAACCTCTGTTTCAATGTTGATTGTAGTGGTCTCCAGTGCCGCGGTGAGGAAGTTTAACCAGTGGTGCTCAATTAATTTCTTAATAAGTAGAGCCGTATCTCCTCCACGATGTGTAAGTTGGTCCGTTCTGTGAACTTTATAATTGGAGATACTGAAAAAATCTGCAGATTGTAAAAATGTCTCTTGCAAAGCAACGATGTCAGGATTATTATCGATAATAAATTGTTGGAGTTCGGAGATGTGAGGCAGTAATCTGTTGGCGTTTGTTGTGCCCCTGACCGCTTTTGTGAAAAGGCGCTGCTGTCTTCTTGCAATGCAATGCTAAAGGGAGAGCAGACGCGACTGAGAGCGCAGTGAGGAGTTGAAATAAAATGTGAGAAAATTTATACAGTCCACTTAGTGTGTTATTTTAATGAGATCAGTTTTCAAAAAAGGAGCTATCGAGGGCCAAACAGCGTTCCATGAAACAATTTTGAGAGGAAAAATGGAAAATCTTGAATTAAACATTAAAATCTAATGTCTTGGTCTACATGTTTGAGAATTTCTCTCATCTTTTGAAATTTAGTTTTGTTGGAATTTGATATTGCAATTACTTGGTCAATTTACCTGAACACTTCTATGACTTGCGGATTTTTGAGGTTATCGAGAGTGTCGGCAATTGAAGAAATGTTTTCTTTTGGTGGAGAAGGTAGATAAGTTGATGAAGAAGCAGGAGCAGAAGAAAGTGAACATGTATGGGACGCTTGGGCCGGGAGTGGAGGGAAATCATTTTGTTGTAGTTGCAGTTCTTGTATCTCTTGTTGGCGTTTTTGCTTGAGAGCAGCTATTTTTCTTTTTCTTTCTTCAAATAGATTAAGTTTGGGAGTAGCTGGAGGTTTGTTGAGGGGATACTTAAGGCAACCGATGTAATTAGTGGAATGATCGTTTCGACAGATGCCGCATTTTGTTGGGTTTTCAAATGATTTTTGGCCGTCTCTTGAAAGGTGTGCCTCTCCACACTTCACACACTTGAGGTGACGAGCACAGAAACGCGAATTATGGTAAAATCCTTGGCAGCGAAAGCATTGTGCTGAACAAAGTTTCTTCCATAAAGATTCTACTTTAATTTTCATATAACATAGTTCTTCCAGGTTATTAATTTCATTATTATTGTCGGTTTTAGGTAAGTAAAGTAGAGAAAGCGGTATTGGAGACTTTTTTTTCCCATGTTGTAGCACTCTTGTGCATGAATGTGGGAATGTTAAAATTTTGGAGCTCTTTGATTATTTCTGTTGGTGGTAATCTGCTGGCTTGCCTCTGATTAAGACGCGCAGTATTTTTTCTTCTGGTAGCTGATATGTGAAACCTCGTAGGTTTTTTTTTGTTTTTTAGTTTTATGAAACGATTAATTTGATGATACGTTACTGGTGTAGAAGGGAATAATTTTAGGCTGTTTCTGGCTAAAAGGACTGTCAGCTTTATTCCTGTGATTTGTTGGAGCTCCTTAAAGAGCGCTGATGTGGATTGTCAATAGTTATTGGTGGCACTTTGATCTTTTTGGTGATGTTAGAAGTTATTGGAAAAGGGGTAGGTACCCGATTTTGTTGCGAGTTGGAAGAACAGTTATCTGAGACATTTGGAAGGGAAGTTTGCGTTTGATTTGGTTTTATTAACGTCGCACTAGAAGCAACACGGTGGCTATTGGCGGCAGACCTAATAAGTTTGAACATCGGTCAAGTGACGAGGACGACAACGGAGTTGACACTCCTCTCCTAACTTCCACACCACGCCTACGGGAGGATTTGGGGCCCCGACAAATTTAACGTGCATCAGCCCTGGCTACACGGCGGATCTTTTGTGGCATCAAGGCCCGAACCCGAGACTCGATGAAAACCGCCGGCCGCGAGTCTGTGGCCATGACCACTAGGCTACCGCGGCCACTATGGGAGTTTTGAATGTCGATAGGTTAATCATCTGAAAGAGCATCAAATCTATTACTTTAGCCATTTTTTGCCGTTTTGTGTTTTGGGAGTCTTTAAACTGATGTTTTTTAGACTTTTTTTTTGTGACAAGTTGAAAGTCATTGTGATTAATTTAAAATTTTTGAACTTAAAATATGCTAAATCATTTAATAAATAAATAAATTAAAAAATGGAAAATATGTACTTCATGGAAGCACAAAAGTTTCGTATCAGATACATTTCGACTTGACGTTACATACCTACATTCGCCCTTGAAGTACTACAGATTCCAGAAAAAAACCATGAAGAAAAAAAAACCTCTATTGCGTCTTGCTATGAAACATTGAATTAGTCACAAGAAAAGTAAAAACTAATTTACTGGATTCAATTGTTTAATTATGTTCTAATCAAGATGAAATAAAATATTTCATTTATATAAAATGTTCTTGTAAATAATTTCGTATTATCAACTTATGTTTCAATCCAGATGGTATATAATGTTTGAATAAAATTTTATGGGAGCTCCAGAGAACACATAACTCAGAGAACACATAATTCATCCTCAGAGAACACATAAACAATTTTAAAAGATATTCAAAATATTAAATAAAAAGATAAATTTGTTGTGTGTGGTAGTGTGCTTAAACATCTAACAAATTCTTGAACCTGTAAAAAAAATACAAATACAACAGAGATATGTGGGTGGCATTTTGTAAATCAAAAGTAATATAAAACAAGTATAACATTTCAAAAAGATTAATTTGACAATTCTTAAATTCAATTGCATTTTGATCACTGATGACAAGACTCTGACACAGTATCCAATACGTTGTTTACAAATTTTCCACATGCATCTCTGGGACGAATGAACATGTAAAAACTTAAACTCTGATTTTCCACATGGTACAGGTATGTCAACAGACATGGAAATGCAAGTTTTTTTTTTTTTTTTAAATTGGTTTTACAAATATTAATATAAATTTAAAAAATAGTTATAAAAGTATGTTTGTATTATTTATTACTTTCTTATTGTCTTAGTCTACAACAATTTCTAAACCAAACCTTTTTCAAAATTAGCTGAAGAAATGTGGTTGACAAAACTGTGCCACACTTGTTCGCATGTCACACTGGAACAGCTATTCTAATTTATTTATTATTTTTTCATATTATTCATCATTTAAATTAATTATCCATCTTCCTTTATTAATACCTTCATCTATAGAAATCATCTAAACTAGACATTCATTCTTTTAAATACAAAACATCTTTTAAACTTAAAATAGTATTATTGAAAATTAAACATTCAAAAATTTTCTTTTACTTTCATTACATAAAACACATTGTTGGTTTTCATTTTAAAACCATATAATATTCATTTCATAAAGTATATAACATTTCTTATCTCAATGTATAATATTCATTTAAATCATGCATTATTTATTATTTCTCAATTAAGTAATGTAAAACAACAATATGCTTCATTCAAATCAAAAATACATAAAATCAAAAATATTTCTCAATAATTATCCAATTCAAAACATTGTTTATATTTATTTCAAAACTAAATGATGATCATTTCTAAGTAATATAATATTCATTCAAATTAAAATATGTAAATTCAAAAATATTTTTATATCATTGTAAAATATCCACCACATATCTAAATAAACATTGTTCAAATCTTTTTTTTAATAAAGCAAAAATTATAAAAATTAAATCAAATTCATTTATGTATAATAATATCACATTTTTTTTATAATTAAAAACTTTTAGAACAATTCCAAACTTTGATAATATACACAACACACGGTGTAATATTATTCAAAAAACACTTTCATAATATTTAATCAAATTCCAAAATATGTTAACTTTTTATTATTCATAAGAACTAAGTATCAAAATTTAAATCAATACCAATTTCAATTACACATCAGGCAATGTTATTATCACAATTAACAATTTACATGAATACTATTTTAAAAATTACTAGTTAGAAATTAATTTGTTCAACTATTATAAATATAATAAAACATAGAAAATTAAGTGATGATATTGAAAATTTAACTTAGCTGAAATATATTTTTTTCTTTCTAAGTTCACATACATGGTTTCGCTTGCACTATTTCCTAATTAGAAGTCCACTTTATTTCTGTTTCGAATGATATAGGTTGGCCATATTGGAGCTTCTCAAAAGATACGTATTGAAAAAAAAGTCCTTGAAAATTGATGGAGATAATTAATGGGCATTGCAACGGTATCGACGGTCGTAAGGAAAGACTGGCATCGCTGTTGATTTCTGCTGGCGGCCTTCATGCGGGGTTTCGGTATGATTCCTGGTCGTCGGAAAGCGGAAGTCCAGTAGAATTATTTACGGAGAATTGCTCGGCACGGTCTCTCTCTCATGTTACCAAAATTTAAATTTCACGTTTCCACCAGTGAGGAACTCTTATCCTACCGGCTAAATGTAACATTATCCCATTCGACTTTTGTAATGTAACATAATATCAAATAACAGTCGAGGCGTATTGAATTTTCACTTTTATTTTAAGCTGAGAGAGAGAGACCATTTTCATTAGGCAGTTGGTTACATCATTAAGGTGAGAAGAGCAGAAGAGTTGTATGAGAAGAGAGCGTTTTTCGACTAGCGTCTGTTCGCAGCCCAAAATCCCTATGGGAGACCGAAAACTGGACGAGTCTACTTAAATCGCAGGGATTAGAGGAATTTCGCTGAGGTGTTGAGACTAGCGTCTGTTCGCAACTCTAAATCCCTATGGGAGACCGAAAACTGGACGAGTCTACTTAAATCGTGGGGATTATGGGTATATTGCTGAGATGTGGTATTTAGGGGATTTCCCCTTTCGACTGATAGAGATGAAAAGGCGATTTGATTCGATCTAGGAGCGATGACACTACCATCGATTGATGAGTAGAACTTTATGCTTGTTTCGCCTATCTACTATATTTAAACTTAAATTCCGAATTATTTTCTCAGCAGCACTTCTTAGTGCTTATTTGCGAGGGAAATAAATTTCCAATTTTTTTTCAACGATTGTTCTAGAACTTTCTGTGATACTGGTAATTGGCTATCGTAGCAACCAGATCATTTGTTCATTGAACCTGAGCTTTGTTTTACGATCAAACTCGTAAAATGTCAGAACAAACTTTTTTGCAAAAACAGTCCTTTTCAGGGCTTTGTGAGGTATGCAATCGAACATTTTCAAGTAAACAGAACCTTGTGAAGCACTTGAAGAAATTTCATCCATCGTATCATGCGGATTATACAGCTGAGATGGTTCGTAAGTATGAATGTGCGGTATGCAGTTTCGATTGTGTGGATTCTTTGGATTCCTTTATAAGTGATTTACCAAATCCTCCTGTGTTGACTCCAAAAATTATTGAAAACTTCCCATTGAATAAAAATATTGCATGTCAGAGGCGACAGGAAGGCGATTCCAGGCCATCCAAGAAGCAAAAAAAAATGAATGTAAATAAATTTATTTAACCAGATAACCAATGAAATTATGTAAGTATATTTGTACTTATTTTTTTTAAATATTCTTTGTGATTTGAAATGTCAATATGTTATTCAGTGGCCATCTAGATGCAGGAATAAATTCTTATTTCTTTCAGAACTCAATTAAAATGAAATGGACACCATATTTGAAATTGAAATGGCTACGCTGGGTGATGAGAAAGATGCACTCATTAGAAAAGGATACTGAGAAATAAACAAGTAAATTAATACTTACAATGTACACTTGTATTCACTTTGTAAAATTAGTTTCTCGATTCTTTGTGATATGAAATCGGGCCAATATATGGAATTAAATTCTTGTTTCTTTCAGAACTCGAGCACAATGAAGTGGGCAAAATATTGTAATATTTGAAATGGCACCCGATCCTGATATGATGTAAGTAAAATTCCATCATCAGATGCATTCTTGTACTTTGTAATATTATTTCTCATTGAGTATTTGTTTTTTATCGTTGTTCATTGTGATCATGCCACCATGCAGGAACAAATTCCACAGTCACCTGCATCTGGGGATTAAATGTTCAGTAGGAAAAAGTTTTGATCGAAAATTTTGAAATCCTCCAGACTTCGTTCACCTCGTTCTTTCTGCGTTTATCTTTTCCATACCACTCCTATGACAAAAATAATCATCGCAAATTATGTTGTCATCGCACCTGCTACATTTGCTTCCCACAAATAATGACATTGTCTTTTTTTGTCAGAGTAAAATGAATATTTCTCAGACTTTCAATATATATCTTCATGAGACTGTTTGATGTGTTTGATCATGTCTGTTTTTGCTAAAAAAGCTTGATCGGACATTTTATGAGTTTGATCGTAAACTTTAAATTCATTCATTCTCTCGCACTTGTTTCTTGCTAAAAGTTTCAAAGTGCAGAATTTGTTTATAATCCCACAAAACTGATGACATAATCTGTTTTGGTGTTGTCTGGGCTGGTTCATCGCCTACGATCTTTTCCGATTAATATTGTTATAAACTATCTTTTTTTCATTGACAGTTATCAGTTGTTTCAGAAATGGATAAATTTCGTTGCATTTCAAATGTGAATTCCTGATGATAATGTGTTGCATTAAATGAATGTCTTTAAGCTGATGAGAGATTCATAAATCGAGTTTCTAGCTGTTAAGATTTTTTTTTTAATGCATGTCTGCATTATGTTTATCTTATCTGCAATCTCATGTATTGCGCTTA
>BMAW01062890.1:0-18793 GCA_019974015.1 Nephila pilipes
TATTCATAGTTATTTATTTGAATTCAATGTTAATGAGAAATAAAAAAATCTTATTTAAGAAAGTTTAATTATTGCAAAAATGAATGAAAGGAGCTACAGAGTTTTGTACTTACAAAAATTTATTCAAAATAATCCTTTGCACGCGTTTAAAGTGTGTATTTCAAGCATTCTTTCCACTTGGATATTAATGTCGCCGATCATCTTAAGTCGTTCACTGACACCAATAGTTGTCATGATTTTATTTTTACTGGGAAGTGTATTTTAAGGCATCCTAATAGGTTTTGATGTCACACTTATCGTCTTCTTCGCCTTTCTCATTCCTTTCCACGCTATTTTTGTTAAAGCTCTCATGATCAACTGCAGTTGAAATAAAAGGTTTATATTGTCATTAGAGTCTACAAAACACAAGATTTTATAGATTTTTAAGTTTTGTTGCATTTGAGCACTGCTACTGGTTTTGACACGTTCAAACAATTCATTTTCATCGGTAGCATTGATCGGTATCTCTAAGGTTATTTCCTCTGGAAAACAGGAAAGAAACAGGAATTCTTAAAAATTGTGCGTTAAAAAAAGCTTTCTTTCCATCGATCCTTAGCTTGCATTTCCATACACGCATTATTACACCACTATTTTCTTCCCCATTCCAAGAAATGTAGTAAGTGTAACTGGAGTTTGAATTCTATGAATCGGGGAAACATAATCTTGATTGCCCCGTAATTGGCATTTTCCCAATGTATTGTTCCCCTGTTCTCAACTGAAAGCCAGTTTTCCAAAGAGAAAGATTTATTTTTCCTTTTAATGTTCTCTTGTCTCAAAACTGTCTTTCACTGTGCCCAAACTTCCCTTTGAAACCTCAAAAGATTACTAACAAAGAGCATTTCCATTTTTAATAGTTTATCTATCTCTATTTTATTTTTGAATCTATTTTTCACAGTGTTCCTTAACAAGAGGTAAATACATTAATGTACCAATTCAACCAACAGAATTGACCAACACATAGAAGTATCCCTTAAAGGAAATACTATTTATTTATATATATATATGTACAGTTTATAACAAAAACTACACGCAAGAAGAGGTTGCACGATTGTAATGAAATTTCGTATGCAAAGACATTTGGACCAAACATGCAAATTATTCAAATTTGGTGTCCATTTAATGAATAGCAGGAGCTACAGAGCATTGAAACTGCGCACTCAACAGGTGTATATAAGAAGCGATTTCAATTTGATGGTTACATTGTCTGTTGCATTGCCATTTAGAATGCCTTTCAACTACTGAAAAAAATGCCTCGCCGCAGGATTCGAGCTCATTGCGAACAACTGTCAGAGTTTGAAAGAGGTCATATCAATGGATTAAAAGAGGCAGGTTGAACAAATCGGAGAGAATCGCTTGTCAAATAGGGTCGAAGCGATGCGGCGATTAGAAGATGCTGGCAAGAATGGGTGGACAATGGCAGATTTCAACGTCATGATGATAGAGGTCGACCAAGGGTCACAGCAGATCGGAAGGACAGATTGATTGTCAGATCAGCTGTCATGGCGTTTGATCCACCGTTATCAACCATCAGACATGTGACCCGCACACTAGTGTCCACCATGACCATTTACAGACAGCTGATAGAGCGAAATCTATGCTCGTACCGACCGCTACGCCACCTACCACTAACGCCTGCTCATTGTCAAGCCAGATTACAGTGGTGGTTGACTCGATCAGGTTGGAATGATGCTGACTGAGGACGTATAGTGTTTAGTGACGAATCCCACTTCCAACTGTGTCCTGACGTTAATTGAAGACGTGTCTGCAGACGCCCAAGGCAGCGTGCCGATCCTGCTTTCACTCTTTCACGCCAAACAGGCCTTCTACCAGGAGTTAGGGTCTGAGGTTTCATTTCCCTTGACAGCCGGACCCCTTCGGTCGTCATTAGAGGCACACTTACAGCACAGCGGTACGTTGAAGACATTCTGAGACCTGTTTTGTTACCGTTCCTTTTGCAGTACCCTGGCCTTATTTTACAGCAAGATAAAGTCAGATGGCAGGTGTTGCTATGTCTTACAGCTTGACAAACACTTCCTTGGTAAGCCAGAACTCTCTCCAATGGAGCATTTTATGAGCAATCTCGAGCATTTATATATATAGATAGATAGATTATTATTATTTTATGCCTCGGTGTAACACGATACCGAGGCGTAAAATAATGATAATCGAATAAGTAATTATAAATTCAGGGGGACAATCGCTGATGATGGGAAGGCGACTGCATCTAACAGGGAAAGTTGATCACATAGCCGACATTTGGAGCAAATTTGGTAAGAAATACCGAAAGAGACCACCAAGGAGCTTTATCACTCTGTGACACTTCGTGTGGTAGCTTGCATCCAGGATAGAGGGGGATCAACACTTTATTGAGCTCGTTACTTTGTAACTCTGAAACAAATCATTCAATTTTTCTGAAATTTTAATAATTCTCTATTCTGTAAGTATATATGTATATATATATATATATCATATTAACCCGAATGTAACGCGACACCGAGGCATAAAACAGTGATAATCGAATAAGTAATAATTATAAATTCAGGGGGACAATCGTTGATAATGTTAATGGTAAGTAGTATTTCTGTCGGTAGCCCTCTTTGAACCATTTGCCACTTTTTCACTATGCCGTGAATCGTCAAAATATACTTACACCATCTCATCTTACTTCAAGGCGGAACATTTGAACAACTAATGTTTATTTGCAAATTGCAAGTATCCTGCATGTGCTCCTGTGGTTTTAGAATATGTAACCACGCAGCTGTCCGATGATCCCAGCGGAAGAGGAAAAGGTTCTTGCCTTTCGAATGCTGTCCAACTCCATAATATATCCAGCTCAATTCACTTCTTTTGCCTATCAGAATTCTCTTCTTTCCTTCGAAGACCCGGACATGCCGAGATAATACTGGTTGAGTAGAAGACATCTCGAATACCAGTATATTCATATTATTTTCTAATTAGCGTTCACTGTGACAGTTTTCTGGATACTTTAATCTTGCTTGTACTGATGTCAACGACACTATTCGTTTTTTGTTCATTGTCACTATATTTTGTACTATCATAATAACTTTTTGATACGAGCTGCATTCTTTTCAGTTATCCATTAACTGTTGATTTAGTAAATATTTGAATTAACTTCCTTTTAGTTCTATTTGAACGAGTAATATTCTCATTGCACAATACTACATTAAATCACAAATAAATGATGGTTTAAGGTACACGAATACGTTTGAAGTACTTTTTCTTAAAAAACATTATCTAGATAAAAATTTATACCCTTTTTTTCAATTTCAATGTAAATAAGCTATGTTAAACTGATATTTGCAATAAATAACTTGAGTTTCAGAAAATTAACAAATTTAAAGAGAATTTTGAAGAAATTTTAGAACAAGTTCAAAAATGCCATATAAAAATCTATTCATTTATTTTATGTAAATTTAGAATCAAAATAAACCTTATGCATGTATCTAGAGTTTGAATTAAAATCTTTTGGCTACTTAAATAAATAAAAGTTTCAGAGCCAGTCGAAGAGCTATTACAAGACATTTTCCATATTTTAAAACGTTGTTATACAAATAATTGTCCATAATTTGAAAATTATTCTTATTAGAACATTATTTTAGTTCAAGCCCTAGAAAATATTATGAAAAAAGGTAGTACCAAGATTCAAAGAAAGTTAACGGTAATATTTTGAGTTATCGTTTTTGGAGTTTTCAAAATATGCAAATAAACTGATTTTGAGAAAAAAGCATTTTTAGTACAATGTGTCATATAATTTTTAAATGTACACAATTACCATTAATTAAAATTCACCAGTTTTATATCTTACATGTTCTGTTTGCTCATTTTTTCCGTCCTCCATTTTTTTTCTTTTTAGCTAATCTAATTTTATTTCCGTTCACAAAGACTGTCGTTTTGACTCTGTTACTCGAACTTCATCCAGTTCTGAAAAACCTTATAATGTAACTACACCAAGAGGCACACTGAAATGTTTTAATATATCCAATAATCTCTGATATCCCTTATTAAATGGAATTACTCCCATGTGTACTCCTAATCGTATTGTTGGCAATACAACAAAAACGTCTCTTGTAATGAATTTTCATAAAATTCCAATGAAACACTCGTTTGCATTTTGAGTCTTTCCTGGATAGCGTTTCTCTAATAGGCTTTTTTTCCCATAACTCCATGTATATTGGTTTGTTAATGTTAACCATATTTTGTGGAAGTCCTTTAGACTTGTCCTAGCAAATTTGTTTATTGCATGATACAGCTCGTTGATATTTGCGCCGGCTCTCCGGTCCAACAGGGCATTGGCCGCGATTTGGCTGTTTTTCATTTGAGCAACAGAGAAAAAATGCCACATTTACTGTACTTTGCATACCTTCTAAATCATTTACATTGTCACCGATAGCTATGCCATAATAATTTTGTAACTTATCCATGAAGGCATTCGTCAGTTTTCCTCGTCCTCCCAGGCCTTTTCGTTTTGATTTCAATTTTCTTAGTCTTGTTCCAACATGTTTTTGTATATGTACTATGCATTCGTATTTTGTACGGTACTCATACCATAAATATCTTTTACAGAATAATGCCCTTTTAGAATCACCGTCACCAAAAAAGTTTACGTATTGCTATTTCCTCATTTCAACAGAACGTTCAAAAGGACGATGCACGCCCACAGGTTCCATAGCACCAGATAACCCTGTTTGTTTTGCGCAGTTATGAATAGAGTTTAAATCTTCCTTTTTTTGAATCGCGAAGTCTACATATTTTAGACATGAATTCAGCGTCTAATACCTTCCCTGTATCTATTGAGGTAACAGAGACACATGCATTCAAGGATGAATTTCCTCTCCGTTGCCAAGTTCCATCAACTGGCACACCCTCTCTCTATTGAGATAATTCAGGATCATTTCCATTACTTCTAATTTCTCAAGCAGCTTCATTAATCGTATTGCATGCTACGTAGCTAGTAGCAACTTCAATTTTTTCTCAAAGAAACCAAATGCTTTCTTTGAGGGAACATTTACATTGATAGCAGAACAAAGTATTTTGGCCGAAGAATGTCCTTTATCAATGACTCTCATGGCAAAAACAAATGCAAGATTAACATTATGCAATTTATTTACTTTATCAGAAGAACAGAAAGAGAAGGAATAGTCACAGTTTCACATTTTAAAGTCATGTTCATGGCTAATCCAAAAACAGACTCTTGCATCACATTAATTCTTCTTTCAAAACATACAGGACAACATAATAAAGAAATTACATGATTGAAAATTCCGAAGTTAAAAATAACATTTTTTTCTTAATTTTCTGAAACATCTGAAGGTTTGAAAGAATTCAACAATTTTATTTCACTCGCAGTGGAAATATCTAAATCGGTACTAATTTTTTCGTTCTCTAGAAATGAAACATTATTAGCGTACCTATTTCCTTTGAACTGTCTTTTACGAGAATAACTTTTATTTCTGTTACCTCTCATAGCTGTAAAAGTACTAATACCAGAAAACAAATTCAGTATTGTGTCAAAAAAAAGTTAATAACTTTTGTTTTGCAACTAAAGAAACGTAGTTGTCTTCAAATCAAACAATATATAAATAAAACAATTATTGCCAGATATTACATTAAATTCTACGTCGTCAGACACTAGCACAATGCGTAATTATTTTAAATATTGAATCAAATGTTTTC
Organism: Nephila pilipes; assembly: GCA_019974015.1. NCBI lineage: Eukaryota > Metazoa > Arthropoda > Arachnida > Araneae > Nephilidae > Nephila > Nephila pilipes. The sequence continues at coordinate 5,734 of BMAW01062890.1, forward strand.
TAAAACTATATTAAAAAGAAATATGGTATTTTAATTAAGTTTAACAACTTTAAAGAATATTTAAATTCTGACTTCCGGTTATTTAAATACCGACATCCGTTAAAATTAAATACCGTTTTTGAGCTTTACTAATTCTTTAATATCTTGGCTTTTAAATGACGTAGAAACAAAATAAGAACGGTTTATGAAGCCGAACAAATGCTTTATTCAAGAAAATTTTAAAAAAATTGAAAATTGGATTTTTTGCGAAAATTGACCATTTCAACGTATTCGTATACCTTAAACTTTTTAACTCTTTTTGATCATTAGCAACCTACTGAAATGTTATAAATGCTCACTCGTCTAATTGTCTCATCACGTAACAAAATATATCGCATATTAAAAAAGTATCCTAATATTAAATCGTCGAATAATGATCATCGGATAAGTAATAATTCGGATAAAAAAACACTGACATAATTAATGGTAAGTAGTATTTTTGCCGCTGACCTCTAATTACTTACGATTAACACCAACCATTCGCCCTTCAAAAAATGATGATTAATGACCCGACAAGCTAGGTATTCTCAGGAGATAATCAGATTACGATCACTATTAAGGAAAGCTGTCCTATTAAGTGATCGTATTTAGAGCTATTCCCAGCCAGTCACCGGCAAATTTACCTAATTATTCACATAGGCAGCCAATTTCTTTTCAATCCTCAGATATCCAATGGAGGGTTTATTTGATTTGTTTTAATGATTCTGTACTCAGAAACCACATGAGGGCTGTCGGTTACGGTATTCGGTCAAATAACCTAGTCTTTTGAGCTTCGGTCAAGTGACACCCTCACTTCATTGACTAGTATCAGATCCATCAAAACTCAATAATTTATTAATAATTAAAATAATGAATCAGAAATAAATAATTGGATTTTATTTAATTATCTCATATTGATCCAGTAAATAAACTATTATTATGAATGTGGAGTGGTAAATAACTCGCTGCCAAAATTCTTTTGATCTCAATAAGAAGTATTTTCAGTTACATTTGGTTCGACTGAAAATTCTTTTTATCTCAATATTTCATCACTTGATTAAGGTTCAAAATGACGAGGTCTGTCGCCAATAGCCCTCGTGTAGCTTCTAGTGCTACGCTAATAAAACCAACCAACCAGTCTTATCTCAATAAGAGTAAATATGGATCGCAGTTAGGAATAACACTTAATATCTGGGTCCGAATCAAAAGCTCTATATATAACCAGCAATTAACTTTCTGGTTTCATTGTTTTATGCACAACAATATCGCTTACATTCTACCTTCTCCCAGAGTTTAGACATATCCAATCCCTTTATCTGATCAAATGGAGAGGTTAGACGTGTTTAAATGCTAATTTAACTTCCATTCTCCCAATCTGATCAGATATAGAGTTTAGCACTTATATAAGGTTGGTTAGGCTTACATATCTCCCTTTTTATTTGTAAGGTGAAGTTCTCAAATAAAATAACGTCATATAGCAGCCAAATAGGTTAGTTGATGAAAAAACGTACGAGAATCAGTTACAACATATCTCCTAACTTCGACACAATCCCGAAGGGAAACCACTGCCTTGAAACGCAATGGGTATTTAGAGACACTATGTCTGGTTCCTTTAAATCAGCAATGAAAACAACGTTGGTCATGAGATCCTTAGATCCTCGCGTCCAAACGAAGGGTTGACAGCTTACATTCTTCGAGAATTAGTGCAGTCTAAGAATATTGTGTTTTAAAGAGCAATATTTTGAATCAATTAAATATTTCCTCAATTGAAACAGTTTCATTTTCATTGACATATTTTTCTCTACTTTTGATTTTCATCTGCAAAGTTGAAGCTTTGAAGAATTATAGCCGAGGGGCCATGATAGTGATCTTCGGGAGCAACTAGTTCATAATACATGTTAAATATACATTCATCAACATTTTTTCCTAATCAACATTTTTTCAACATTATCATATATGATTAAATATTTTGAAGACTGGTACATTCAATTCATCAGTTGTAACCCCGATTCTCACGCGTATTTTCCTTAACTAACCTTTTGGGACTTTGCAATGACGTTGTTGGGTTTGAGAGCCTTTACTTATGAATGAAAGTGACTTGTGTAAATTGGAATAGATATACTAAATTGTATTAATTAATATTGATAAGATAGCATTTATATACTGCGAAAATTTAGTGTTTATGTAAAAGGAGAGAGTGAGATCGGAAGATTGAACGATGAGATCAGACGGGTGATTACGTTGAAAAGTAAGCGATTGTATGATTGTACATACAGTGTGAATGATCATCTGAGTACAGATATTTAGTCGAATCCAACTTAACAAGTGTTAATACTGACACGGATTCGGTTAATAAGTTGTAAGATAAGACATATTTTATTATACTATCTTTAAGTGCGGACACGTGGTGGTGCAGTGTTTTTCAAGTCTGACTGCAAACATTGTTGACTCAAGTTCAATTCCCTGTGGCTTCGGTTGGGTCATGGATCAAATCAACCCTTCATTCCTCCGAAGTCGATAAATAAATACCAAGTTCGCTTGGGAAGTTAACTGGCATTCTAGTGTCGGGTTAGTCACTCAGCATGGACACTAGCAACTAAACAGCACTCCAGGTCCATAGGCTACAGAAACAGCGAAGGGCTTGACTGTCGAATTAATTATTTATTTCATTTGTGAGAATCTTCATCATACCGGTAACCAGGACATAGAATTAATTTAATATAGAAGCACCACAGAGAAAGTAGAATTTCCAAAGAGTGCAGAGTAACTTGTGTGTGTGTGTGTGTGTGTGTGTGTGTATGTGTGGTATTGTGTTTCTTCTCACTCTTTACTTCGAATGCTGTTTGAATACTTTGTTTTGTTCTTTATTCACTTTTGTATCAATGCATTCTAGTCAAATAAAGAAAATTGAAGAATCTGATCTGGCTACTCCCATGGAAAATTTGTTGAGTAATAATAGATTAGGGCAGTATTAATAGGCTAACCTTTATACCATAAAAACAATTTGATTTATTCATTTAGCTCACAATAAAATATTATTTTCAGAAAATAAAACCTAATTCTGCATTGTTTTCTTTCAGAACTGTGGACAACTGTTCAGCTTTCAAGCTTTATCTTTGACCATCGGTACTCATCATGGGAAAGAACAGTTTCTGGATCAAACTATCACTGTCAGTGCCGGAGTGCAGGTGTTCTTTTGAAGACTCCATCGTATGAAACAATCCGTGGCTCTAAAAATATGCTTAAAACCAAATGCAAATTATGTAATTAGGTTTAATAGACAATTAAAAATAATTACATTTGCGTTTATTAACTCAATTCACACGTTTATTACGTTTCATTGTTGACCATGACGTTTATTATAATTACTCAATTAAATGAACTTCTAGTTTAAGACAAAAATATATTTCAAAGGCCAGAAAGCACTTATTTTAATTGTTTAAAAATTAAATTATTAATTATTAAATTAAACTATTAAAAATTATATCAATACAATATTAATAAAAATATTAATGCATCTGAAAATGTTTAGAAGAATGTTTTCATTTTTAATATCTTTCTCGATCATTGCAAGTGCAAAATTGTCCTCTCTCTACTAGTTTTTCCTTTTATTGTTTCACTAATAGTCTACTGTTGTTTTGAGGAAGCTTTGCATATTTATTATTTGCCATCTTTTCAGCCTCTGTTTTGTTTGTCTTCAGTTGAGGAAAATCTCACAATTTTCCTAAAGAAATTTTCTCCATGTTGAGATCTGAAAATGTAAAGAAATAATGTCACTTCAGGGTGTAGCAACAAACCGATCTGAGGATCTTTGCAGCAGGACGTATATTTTATATTTCAGATGAAAATTTAAGTTCAGAAGAATTTTCAGCTATATTATATACTCTTACCGTTTAATTTAAAACTTTCAAAATCATATAACTTTTTCTCCTTAAAACATGATTGAATTTAAATACAGATAAAACTAATGATATTCTCCAAACCCAACCATTCTATGAAATAAATTTTTAGATATGAAAGACAAGTTTAAAGTAGCATTATGAATCAAAGTAGTCAAACATGATTTATTATATTTCTGTTCGTCACATCATCTAACTTGGTGAAGTAAAGCGATTGAGCAGACCAATTCACAACACCTGACAATTTTATTTCGATTGTAAGATCTCAAGCAACACGCTTTTTGGAAAGTCGGTGAGAGCAATTATCGCCCTTAGAATCAGGCAATCATAGAACAAGGTGAAATGTAGAATATTTCAAATCAGATAGTCTATCGGTAAATAACTTCAGAACTCTAACTTTTGTAAGGTAGCCTTCTAAATAAGGTCGTGTGAGAATAACAACAGCACTTTTCAAGATCGTCTTATGAATAACCTTTGTAAATGGAAATATGCTGCTAAATTCATTTAAATTCGAAACTTAAATACTATTATAGATTAAGTGACAAAATATGCAAAAGACTTAATGAAAAAGTCTGTCAGTGGCAAGAAAATGAAGTACGTTTATCGCTATCTTTTCTAACAAAGAGATATCTATGGGACAAGCATTAAGAAACGGCAGGAACACTAATGAACCCAATTTCTCTTTACTAATGAGCCCGGAGCTTGGTTAATATTTAATTCTAGGAGTTTTGGAGGTCAATTGGCTTGCTCGGGCGTGTGAATCTTCAGATTTCAACTAAGATGGGGTATCATTATGAGGAGATAATTCACATCTACAGTTCGAAAAGAGGAACGTCAGCTTCACATGTTATGTGATGAGGTGTTGAACCCTAAATGGTGATGAAAGTGCGTGAATCGTTTTTGTTATGGTGTTGTGCTTAGAACATCTGAGTAAACCAGGGTGCGAGATAAGTTATTGAATGAATATCATGGTCAGCAAAATCTCTTGGTCAGAACTCAGGTAGAACATGGATGTGGAAAACAATTGCCAGTGGTATATGCAAATTACAGGCAAATTCTGTGTAATTTTTCATGGTTATTCTTTTCCACAAGCCTTTCCTTTGTAAAAATAAATTATTGTCATTTTCTGTTCTGTTTATAATATTTATATTTTCGATTGTTTTGTGTTATAATGTTGTGCATCAATTCTGCAGAGAATTTTAAAATTAGGTCTGGTTTGGAGAAATTTGTGATTTTGTTAACCTGGTACTGGGCGTGTCATTCAGATAATTCTCATCTAACTGATATTTCTAACTGATTTTGAATTATTCGCGTTATCAACCCAGATTGCTTGCAGTGCCTTATTGGACTTCGTTGTGTCTTGTCATCGATATTTATCTCGTGATTCTTAAATATTTTATGGACAATGAGTTAAATTGCATTGCTTCATCATATTTAAACAGATTGTCCATCTCGAACCTTTGAACTAACATTTCAATGAAAGTTTACAAAAATGTCTGAAGCTTGATTTATGTCAGCCTTTGTGAAGAATGTCTTCTTCTGGTGATGTTACACCATGAAACATCTTGTGCAGTATTCTTCATGGTTGGCCTTCATCATCTTAAAATTATTAATAATCAATAAGTCAACTAATTAATTGATACATGTTCACTGTCTTTATCGCTTCAAGAATATAAGTCGTTCTCCTGCCGGAATCCTCTGCTCAGATCAGAATGGTTCATTCTAACTAATAAGGTGTAGCTTATAGCTTGCCAATTCAACATAGGCTGATCTTTCGTTCCTGATTCAAACATAACAATTTGAATTTTAGTAACAAGAGTTTTAATTTGAGGAGTTTTCAATACAAACTAATGGTGATTCAAACCAGTTTCTGTTGATAAATTACTTATAAGTTAGACCATTTTTAAGAATTCTGGTAAGTTAGATTTAGTCATCCTACACGATGTGCTTTTAAATAATTATTAAGCTCTCCTGATAAAATTAAACAAAGATAGAAACTATCATTCTTAGGAACAATATTAACTTTCCGATAATTTAAATTAAGGCTGTTTCAAATTAATAAATTGAATATACTATTTAGTTAAATACCAAAATTCAAAGCGAACAAGCAGTGGATGCTCTTGTCAAATTGAATATTAATATCGGCTACATATAATTAAAGTCAGAGTAAATGACTAATCCCAAATTCATATATTTAAGCTAAATGTAATTAAGGTGGAAGCAAACAATAAAAATTGAGGAAAGAAATTCAACTCTCAGACGCCAAAGTGATCCACCTAAAATGTGGCTGCTCTCAAAATTATTGCACCCATCAAGCTGTTAATAAATTTATCTGGTACTTTAAGCTCCTTCCATTTGTATTCATTTATATCCTGTAACTCTAATTTCAAGTCACTTCGTATCTTAATCTGTTGTCTTCTAATCACACGTTTCTTTTTAGTTGGAAGAAAATCACAGTTTTGTACGATTCAAGTCGCAAAATCATTGATGTTAATGAAGAGAAAATCATGAATAGCCCTACGTCACAATCTTAATGCTACTTTCTTTCTTTGTTAATCATTTTGGATAAAGAAATGAAATTTGATTCAGTCTACATCGGATGTATTATATTCTTTTACAATTACGATGCGGGTTTATTTTCGTCATTCTTCAACCTCTTTTTGTTTTTATTTCCATATGAAACCACACGACAATCATAAATAAAACTCAAGCTCTTTGCAGCCCTTCTCGGAAGGAGAATGAATTTTACACACTTTTTCCTGAACATTTTCGTGATAAATTGATTTTTCCCGAAGAGTCTGTAGGGTACACCTATGATTGATTCACTAGAGGATAAAATTTATTTTCCTCTTACTAGAGTTTAAGGACTCAAAAACATCTTGCTTTAGAGTCATATTCCTCGAGAAAGCAACAGTCAACATCATATTTTCAAAGCACTGGCTACTAGCATTGATTGGTGTTTTGCTCATTCATTTCAATTGATTTTCTGTATGGTTGGATTTTCACTCGTTACCACTTCAGGCTCGCTTTTAAGGATATTCGTAAACCACTTGCACCCACATCCATATCAGGTATTCTTTGGATGCTTCTTTCATCATAGGCAGATTGATTGACGACTTTATCAACTCTGTTTAGGGTATTATCCCTTATTTCGTTCTTTTGTACGTTTTAATAATGTTATTCTTTAAATTACGGATGAAAGCTCGATCGAAATAAGACAAAACGTATCCTTTAGACTGCGGCTAGTTTACATCCGCCGTTTTCAAAGAATGGTGAAATAATAAGAAGAAATGTATTATAAATTTCGAATAACAAAACGTTGCCAGGGAATATTTTTACCAAAATATTTGCATTTTAATGCTTTATTGAAATAGTTCTAAAATATGTAAAACAGCCTCCAAAGTTTACTGACATTTTGCAGTAGAATTATGGGCTAACATTCCATTCACTTAACCTCGTTATATTTTAGTTAGAACGAAGGGAAAAACAGCATAACTTAGCTAACATTGCCTTTAACTCTCAAAGGACATTTATTTTCCTGAAATTTTGTATTGTTTAGGAGTACATATCCTTTTTCCTTTTTATTGGAAGAAAAAGAATTTTGTTGCAAGGAAAACAAACCGGAAGGAGTTCTGTTACGAAACACAAAGGAACGTTTTCCACTAAAGAATTCGCTAAGCTTTTCCGTTTCTTTTGCCAGCTGAAACTTTGCAAGATGGGAGCCTGGGGAGTTACAATATGGAATATACTTTATTTACGGAGAACCTAAATCTTAGGATACCAAATGGCAATTCTTTATGCATTTATTCCAACAATGTTTTGGCCTGTGTTTGTTACTGAAGCCAGATACATCGATATATTAGAAAACCAAATAAACACTCTCTCAGTAAGTTTCTTGAATCACCTTCAGTAAAATGATTTATAATCAACTATTAATATCTTACTATAGTTTATTATGAATCGTTCTATCACCAATAATTATGATAAATATTTTTATTAAAGCTATCTTATATTATAATAAAGTATTATTGGTAATTTTATTATGTATAATTTATTTCAGAATTGGGAAAAATATTTGTATAAGTAAGAACCTGTAAATTCGCGACAGTTAGAGTCCATGATTAATAAACCACGGGTTAAGTGAACCGCGAGATACAGTCACGTATAACAGGCGATCATATAAATTCTATCAAAATAAGCGTCCTGCATCTAACGTGCAAAATAATTTCTGCATCCATTCACCTCTTTCGATATTATTTTAATTATTGCAAAATCACATTAGCAATGAAAAATCTTTGTAACTCTTAAAATTAGATCAATAAAATGGTTGAACACCACCTAATCTACTGACTTTGCGAGATATTCAAAATATCTTGAAATTCGCATCAGTCAATCATTTGATTCTAATTAAGTATGTAAATAGTGACAAATGGTCGATTCTCACTTTGCTTCAAAATTTCAAAATTTTCAAGACAACCTTTGTTCATCTCGTCTTAGTCAAATTTTATCTTCTTCCTTTCGTGATGAAAGTCGCCAAATCTTCGCTTTACAATCAGAGGATTTGTGGGTTCTGGTTTCGTAGAGATATAAATTATATCCCTGAGCTTCTTCTTTGTTTGTTTCAGTTGTGCAGAATCTTTTACTTGTTCTTTCTCAGTGTCTGGTTATCTCATTCAGGTATAAGTGAGGCATTACAGTTGAAACTGCATAGCGGGTTTATTCACGCTATACAAAGAAAGAAAAATTATTATGTCTGCGCTTAGCAGAAGTCTGCCGTCATCTGAAAGAGATTGATTGAATCTCATATTATGAGATTGGGATTAAAAATAATCCCAATCTCGCCAATATATTATGAATTAAGGGATTAATCCTTTTCAAATGATTTGCTCTATAATAAAATCGAGTTAACAGAGGTCTGACAGTATTTAAAATTTTAGCAATATTCAAAACAAAAAGGGTTTCAACCCACGAAGAAACTGTGATGTGATAAATCGTTTCGCTTTGCCGAAAGTTTCGGTTAATAAATCTGGTTAAAACTACTGTACGTGCGCTTTGTATTTTTCCCATCATTGAGGGGACCACCCGAGACAATACCTTCCTTTAGTCTTGGCATCCAAACTGAATATGTCTCTATTTGAACCCTGCCAATAACCAGCTGTTGCCCATGACCGATGCGTTGTGCTGTCAAATTTTAGGAGAAAGATGAGGATAATTCTCCAAATAGAAACATTGAGCCCAGAATGTATGGTTCATATAAACTAAAATATTAAGATCTAGAAGCAATCAGTGGACTTTAGGGGTTAAAAATATTCATAAATATTTAAAATAAACCTCAATAAAAATATTTGTGATGTATTTCAGTATATTTTGTTTAATGAATAAATGAATAATCTCCGGAAAAGTCTGCTGGAGAATAATGTACTATAAACATAAATAATGATGTCTTGCGACGTAGAATGTCAAAGTTAATATTCTTAGCTAAGCTGAAATTAGAAGTAAGCGGAGAAAAGCGAAAAACTAATTTCCGATAACTGTTGTACTGAAACATTTTGTATGAAATTCATTGATCGATATTTTCTCCGTTCTTTTAAAGGTAAATATTTCATTCTATGGCTATCATATCAGGAAATGAACTTTTGTATTGTCTATCGAGACAGTGCATAGAATGTTTGAACGACAGTACAGACGTGTTGAATCGATTTACCTTTCGACATAACGCTTTTCTAAAAATTCAAAATTTGTAAAATTAATTCATACTCTGGAAATAATTTTCGTATGGCTCTTAGATTTCTCAACAATGGAAGAATTGTCATCGTGCGATGTAATAATTCGAGCTAAAGACGCAGTTTTCAAATGAACTGCGAATTTATTTAAAATACTTGTACATGAAAGAATTTTGAGAAATAAAACAATATATAAGAAAAATTGTAATTAATTTGAAATATGAAACAGACGAAAATGAAATCTGAACCTGGATAAAAAGTTAAATTCTAGTACCTCATTTACCCAACCATATTTGTATTGCGAAAGAAAAAGCAAAAGACAATTGTATATTATTAAATTTTAAAGAATATTTTGCGGTTGTTTTAATTTTGGAATTTGGATTATAAATAAGGAGACGTTTTGAATAGAATCATTATCAATACTACATTGAGAGTTTGGTTTTGTGTCCGCGCCGAAGCAACATGAGGGCTATTGTGGCGACGGACCTCGTAATTTGAACCACGGTCAAGTGACGAGGACGACACCTGAGCTGGCACCCCTCTCTAACATCCACACCACGCCAGCAGAGGACTTTGGACCCCAGCGAACAGATTTAACGTGCATCAGCCCCAGCCACGGCGGGTCTTGGCAAGGATCGAACCGACTGAACGACAACAAGCCGCTGATTTTGATCTTGACCATAGGCTACCCATGGCCCCATTGAGAGATGTTTTAAAAACAAAATTGTTCCTAGATCATTCGTAACTACCTGTCAAAATCCAGTTGAAGTGTGGTATATGCTTACGAGTCTGAATGCTCCTTCATCATAAGCTAATCATTCATACATAATTTTGAAACAGGTTTATTCTGTAAAGTTCACGCAGTGTTCCGGATTTACATTTATGTAAACAGTGAAACCTGTTATAAGTAAATAATATGGCTACAAATGTCGTTTTCGAAATAAATATCTCATTTTAGTATGGAATATAAAAATATATGGATTTTTAAAATATCTCTGTTTGAGCATATATAATAGTGATATACATATACAATGAAATATTGCTGATTATTCTACAGAACCTTGCAACAAACGTTACGTTAAATTCTAGTGCTCTAATCTTCCCATTAAATAAATAGCCAAAAATTTATTAGCATTTAAAATTAAATTAAACTAAATGGAAGTTTATTATTAAATTCATCTGTGTATTGCAGGCAAAGCAGTTCAAATGCATCTGTTTTAGTACTTCAAAATCGGATTGCTAACGAGATTCAACTTTGTTAACTGCTTCCTATAAAGCTTGTTTAGCAATCCGATTTAGCACTGAATGGCCCGGCTCTAGAGCCTCATAGTTAAAATTGAAAAATAATCTTCTCTCATTCTCTTTTCTAACTTCGTAATTCTGTCAACTAGTAGCCTGCCTGTATCCGGTTTCAGTCTATATTCTTGGTAGTGTTGCCACTGTGAGCTATCATCTGTTACAGTACCAAAATAAATTTGACACTGGTTAGTTTCGAGTCGTAACCATTTAAATATCATCTCTTTTTGGCACCTCCATATGGGTTGTATTTATCTTTGTGCAGCCCTCAGGATACCTGAACTGCTATCTTAATGAAATGGAACCAATAATCAAAATGTGGACATATCCTGGTGAATCTATTCAGAACAGGGTGGTGTGGTCATCAACAAGCTGTGGTGGTTTTGGGATGCTGGTGATCACTCGTCGTGTTCTCAGAATGGATGAATAAGGACACTGAGACAATTTTGCTGGGCCTCTCTGACATGGGATGCTGGTCTCTGTCTTCTGTGTGGGAAGAAAATTCAAGCTTAGCACCTGAAGCATGTGAAAAACTTATTAACTGTATTTGCCCGCTGAAAATCTTCTTTCCTTTTTGTATCGAATTACTTTTTATTTAAAACGGTTCCCCGCACTCTGTGACCACTTGTTAGTCAGTAGTGCAGTCGTGAGCTCGTGCTGAGTTGTTTCGTTGAATAATAGGTTTGATCCTCTCATGATTAGAACTTGTGTAATGGGCTGTTATACATTAAATCTGTTGGTTGAAAATCCTCCTGTTGCCAGGATATGGAAATATGGAGAGGAGGTGTTTGCTTAAGGTGTAGTCTTTATCCTTGACCGAGGTTCGAAATTGCAGTCTGTATCCAGCCCTGAATGCCCCACACAGGCCTCACTCTCAGTTAAGATTTTAAAAATAATCTTCTCATTCTCTGTGTTCTGGTAATCAACTAAATAATACCTGTATTCGGTTTTAATTCTATATTCAAAATCAAATTTGAATTTTATTCAATTCAGGATTTATTATTCAATTGTTTACTGGTCATGGCTCATTACTTTGTTATTTAAATCGTTTTAAGTTGGAAAACACTTCGTTTGGAAAGGTACTGCATTTGACAATTGCTGCGATTTGCACAGCTATCCTATTGATACACTGCCCCCTGGATAACTTCACAAAGTTGTTATCCTTTGCGATTCAAAGGCTACTCTGCTAGCCATCATCTGACCGGGCATCAATTAACGCGGGTCATTTTGGACTGACATCATCGCCTCGAGAACCTGGCTTCTATTGAAAAGCTATTGTCTTTCAGTCCTGCCCACAAAGTCCCAGGTAACGAGACGAACTGTAATGGTTAAAGGAATTAACTGACAGAATTTCTCGTTCTTGCCTCTCATGTAATTAACCTTGTTAGAAATCTATCAAAGCCCATGCTCAGAAGGACCTTTCAATCATCTATCCCTAGGCTTGGAAGAATGCTGTCTCAATTTGAGTAATGGCCCAAAGGTATGACAGTCGCTGAATTCCGCCTAGCCACCGGACATGATTGCTCTTACACCATCTTTTAATTCAAGTATATTGGCTGCTCTGTGCAGCTCTGGTGAGATAGGACTCCTCATCTGCTCCACTGCCCTGCGCTTTGAAGATCTTTTTCTGACAGTTACTGGGAGGCTAGGAACCTCTTCATGAACTTTGTTACTTCTTGTTCCTATTTGTGTTTTGTTCCCTTACAATTGTGTTTACTTTTCTTTTTAACTGTAACTGTTTATAATCTGCCGTGAAATAAAAATGTTGGAAAACAAAATTTATATTTGGCTCTCTTGGAGATGCTGACCACTACACTTTCTCTTGCCTTTGCCAGGGATTTTCATTTAAATAAAGTGAAACCTATTTGGTGCTTAAGTTTACCTCTCAAGCAATTCCTGTATTCTTACGGCTCATAGAATTACTTCGCAAATTTCATAATTCCTTCAATTTTTGTTACATTTCTAAATTTCATTTTCTGCTTGTATACATATAACAATGCTGGCCAGCAGAACAGGTAGAAAACTGTGGACGAAAATCATAGTAATCTGCGTCCTTTTTGCAGATATTCAGAACGTCAATGGAACACAGATTGATGGCAAATTCCAAAAGCAATACGTAACTTC
>BMAW01062900.1:7777-24003 GCA_019974015.1 Nephila pilipes
TTTGCGTTTCAGAGCAACAGGCATTATCCACCCGAAACAAAGGTATAGCCAACAGGGAAGATTGCTTGCATCATTGGATAACTGCATTACTAGAATGCATTGAAATAGGCTCTTTCCTTCAGAATAACTATCATTCGTGCACATTGCCATGAAAGGGTACCTCGCATCATTGAAGAAAAATCTCCATGTTTTGGGACCGACTAGATAGGATGGAATACTTCAGTAGGAAGTCGCCAAACATTTACTCTTTCCAAGGAGGGAAACAAAGCGAAAAAGGATTAGTCAAATCAACTCACATCTTTCCATTCATCAAGGATCTAATCTTTTTACTCCTTCAGCCATTGTATGTGGTTTTGCCTTTGTAACCGGTAATGACAGGCTACACGGCTATAAAAGTCTAATTTGTGTAGCTGACAATAAATTATTCTGCTTAAAATACAGTATTCGCGACCAAAATTTAATTTTGCTATTATTTTTTCAGATGTGAAAACATGTTTTCAGGGAAAAATAATTGCCGTTGCTCACTGATCCTGGATAATAACTTAATTTCCTCATTTAGAAGAAGCTCATCGTTCATTTTTATATTTGACCATAATTTTAGACCTAATGGTTCTTGTCCAACTCACAATTTGGGCGGTTTAAGGTACCAAATTCTCTACAGTTTAAAAATACTATTCAGTTGGTGTAATATCTGTGACTAAGAAACATCGTAAGTCATAGACTTCCGACTTATTTGTATTTACATCAAACAGTGACTTGTTCCTTTCACTAAGAATCTGCACAAAGGCCTTTTCTGTAGATGTTATCATTTTCTTTTATCTACCATCTGTATAGATGTAATAAGGGAATATCGACTAACATATATTCCCAGCAATCGATTCTGTCCAAATCTAGATACTCCATTGCTTCTCTAGGTGATCCTTCAAACAATAATATACATCGTTCATATTGGATACCAAAATTTTCTTACCATTTTTGGAGCGATTTGAACGATTGTGCAACCGTCAAGCGAGAGTGGCCATAATCGGGGCTTCCGTCTATCAGCTGTTTTGATTTCGTGCACTAAAATATTAATTCTACCATCATCCTCAAATCTTTCCCCTTTCAAAGTAAAAAAGTGCACCCGAAGGAGCAAAAAAATCATAAAGGTTCCGTCGGAAACACCTTTTCCGTCCAATTCTTAAAAATATTTTTACCCCTATTTTAATGACTCGTTTGTGGATTATCTCATGTTCTTTCGGATTTTCTTTTTCGCATTCAAATAAATAAATTAGGATAATAATTCCATAACCTTACGTTCACAAAATGGCCTGCAGACGATGATCTTAAAGCGACGGATGATCTTTAATGTAACTGAATTGCTTAACTGCGTATGAGAGGAAGAAACGAGGAGTTTATTTATAATGGAATAAATCAATGTCATGATTTTTATTGTGAGAATCGTATTTCCAAGCTATGCAATGCCTATGTTCACGTTCAGTTAAAAGATAAAGAAAACACATCAGGAGGGTTGTAGTTATATGCATTTTACATATATCCAAAATATTAAAGTTGTTGTTCTTTTTACTTGTAAATATATAGAATAATAATAAAAGTATGGTTATGATCTTAATTTTGGATGTACTAGAGTATCGTTGTCCCATGGTTTCAATTGAAAAAAATCTGTGTATTTCAGACGGTGAAGACTCGGATACATTCTGATGGCTTTGTGCATCTGTGGATCAAGCTTCTATAATTTCGTAATAACAATGCTGTATGATTTAGTAGATAGTGGATTAAGTTTCCCATACTTTGTTCATGATATAGAGTTATACCTTGAAAGGTGAGATATCTAGTTCAAAAGTTTTTCTTTGAACATTTGTATGAGCGTTTATTCTTAAAAAAAAAAAATCACCGAGTGTTCGAGATTTGTATTTTTTTATAGAAATGAATGTTTGATAGTTTTAAAGTACAAAATCACATTCTACATGCTTTGGAGATGAAGATAAGATAAAGAAGTATCATGATATTGCAAAGTTTCTAACAAAAATTCCTTAAAATTGAATAAACTGGAATAATTGTCGCAGCCACTCAAAATATAGAATAACGTCCAAAAAACTAGTGTAACTCATTTAAACGAAACACATATTGAATAGATAATTTTTAATAGTATTCCCCTTGACCTTAATAACGGCATAAACACTATCTATATAATTATCCATTAAATTTTGTTGTCATCTTTGCCGATATTTTCACAAACGAATATCAAGCTTCCCACGAGAGCAACATTCCCATTCATAGAAGTGTAACTTTTATGCTGCTATGTTTCGTCGACTAAAACATCGCATTCAATTATTTTATTTTTAGCAGAATGCTTAACCAATACTTCATTATCTGCCTTTTGCATAATTCACTTCCTTCTGAGATCAGGGACATATGTTTACTCTCATGATTGGTGTATGCAGTTTTACTGATCCTGGGGAGATTTAAAGTAGTACATAATTTATATGCAGCAGAAAAACCTTTACCAATTTATCGCTAGTCATTAGCAAATCTTGCATTTACCTCAGGATGGTTAGTTTTTGGATCCTGCTCAAAGTCACAATGTTTAAATTTTATAACAAATTTTGAGCACGATTTGTATCTAAAGTCTTCATGGAACAGTAAACCTATGTGGAAGTATTTGGGGCCACAAAGTCTTAAAAATAAACTTAGGAAGATTTCTACATTAATTTTTGGTTACTAATTACTGGTTTAATTTCATACTCTGATTACTTCACTAAAAAGAGCAGAAAATTTCAACTTTAAAGCACTAGCATTAGTTGTTTCCCTGCCACTTTTAGAATATTGATTTGTAAAACAATTACCACGAAATTGGCGTTTCCTTTTAGCACCAATTCTTTGCTTAGCATTACCGATTTTAAACAAAAAATATTCGAGGTTTTCGGCTGTTAAAAAAAAAAACAAAAACTCTTAACAATTAGCTAAGAAACCAGTACTGATGTAACATAACATAACACTTCTCTTTTCATGCCAGATACTAGATAACATAAAAGTGTATTTAAAAAGCTATTGTCAGTTATATTTTCTTAGATTCCCAAAACTCGTAATCATATTTTAAAATTTAGTTAATTTTGGATTATTATATATCTAAGCGATATCTTAAAAAATAAAAATGTAAGCAAACATTTTTTCCAACTTCCAGATTGTAGTTCCAGTTCTCTCGATGAGGAATTTCTATTTTTTGAAATTAGCTACCGAGTAAAAATCCCCCCCCCCCAGTGCTTAAGTTCTAAATATGGTACAAGCAAAATTTAAACTCCATTGCCAAAAAAAATTAAATTTTAAAATAACAGTTTAAAATTAGAGAATCTAAAGTTTTAACAAACATGACGTTCTAAAGGTGTACTGATACCTTGTACCTAGAAGACGGTTTACAAATTTAATTGCATAAAATAACACCCGACCTAATCAAATGAGACGTGACCATTACAAATTAGAAGAATAGCGATGTAATGAAATGAATAGTAGAAACTGATGTAAAAAGAAAACTAAAACAGAAAAACAAAAATGATGGAAAATTAGAAGTAAAAGGTTGGAAGCTAGAGACAAGAAGATAGTAATTAATAGTGTGCAGACGTATTTGACGTGTGTGAACCTAAATAGATCGGTTTTGAACAGGGATAAAATATTTCTCGGAGTAAGTAAGAGTTACAAGTACCGCTCAAAAATCTTTAGTGTCACAAGTCAATTCACTCAGATCCGATTTTTGTTGGTAAGATAGATATTAAATATTGATGTTATATTAGATTACAAACAAGTACAGATTTAATAGACAAATAGAGTCCATGATAAGTCTATGTCTTGCTAGATGACAGCTTACGACCGGAGCAGAAGTAGACCAACGTTTTCTTTACTGCATAGCTTTTCAATAATCGAATTATGGAATAAACCCCAGTTCTAAAATTGTAAATGTTTCTTTTCCTACGCATATTGATTCTATTCAACCAACGATTACTATACGATGATTCTATATTTATGTCTTATTTAGAGGATCACTAATAATATAATAATTAAAATTATCTCGATGAGGAATGCAAATTTCCATCTTTTTCCTTTCTTAAACCCACATTTAAAGGCCGAATTAAGTATAATGATTAATTTAGGTTTTTAATCAAACTTTTAATTTCTAATATTTACTATTTTTCGCTATACAACATCTACTGCAAAATAATACATAATTAATGTTTAAGGATATTTATAAAACTCTAAAACTTATTATTACTTTATTCAGAAGATAATGATACCTAAATAAGAATTTCTAATGCGTGAAAAAAATTATACGAGAGAAGTATGGAATGAATCTTTTAGTTTTGTTTAGAATTTTGAAAATAACCAAAGTCTTTGAAATGCTTCATTTGAATCCTTAGGCTGCCTTCGTAAGTATTCAATGTATTAATTTTTCAGGTTTAATCACTATTATGAATCAATATATCTAAAGACACATACAAGAATGAGCTCGTATTTTGTTGGACTCACCCTCGGCCATTACTTATGGAAAAGAGGAATAAGTAAAGAAAAAAGTAATTGTAAGGTGAATTTTTTCATTTGATTGTAATATCTTTTTTAATACACAACTAAACAATATAAATATTAACAAATATATTTAAATTATTTCATAAAAAATTCCTCCAACCGATTGAATAAAAAAAAATTTAAAATGAAAAAAAATAAATATTTTTTACCGTAAAAGAATAAATAACTAAATGTGAACACAAAATAAGAATAAGATATGATCGCTAATTTTTTTCATCTATCTGCGTTTCAATTACTTCATGCGTAAAAGAATTTCACAGGTACACATAGGATCCAAATGGGGTATTAAATGATTTTCTGGTTCGGGACCAACAGAAAAATTAAAATTTTCAATCCATGAAAGGCAAGTGCGCTTATCAGTAAGCAATAAAAAGCCAAAAATAAGAACAAGATTATAATTAAGGTTTTGTAAGCTAGGGCACATGCTTAAACTATGCTTCCAAGTGACTGTCTAATCCAAGCTTTGCAGCATTAGAATGCCGTTAAGAAAGAAGAAACGTGAAATAAATTCGCAATCCAAATAATGATTAATTCTTTTTATCTGATTCTGAGAAATAGATTAAAGCACACACAAATTGTGCAATTACTCTTGCCTAATTTCAAATGCCTATATATGTAAAATAGGAAAAGGAAAAAAAAAACTCTATTAATATATTGTATCGTCTTTTAGGAGTATTGCCATTTAACTCCTTTGTTGAGGTCATCATTTCAGTGTGTTTTTAAATATACTATTAATACTAAAAAAATTCCTAGTTATTACAATTAATTCTAATATTAACATTGCTTATTTTAAAAAGTATTTGATATTTACTTTAAAACTTACATTCCTATATACAAATGGGTGGCAAAAAATACCACTAGTAAGTGAAATAAAAAAAAATTCTTTATAAATAGGGTGTCAGACAACCCTCAGTCTGCTTCATAGAGTGTATGCGACGTAGGAAGGGAGAATAGGGGTCAGTTAAGAGAATTTTAAATCCTTATTCTTGTAGTAAGGTCTCCAATTCCAAAATTCAGACTATCATGTAGTGTGAATTCCAAATATTTCTTCAAATTTTAAATAATGCTCTACTCAGAAGTCTGAGAAGTCCAGAGGTGAGGTTATATTTCCTCATCATACTCCTCCAACCTTTCTTGAAACACCTAAGAGTGTATTTAGGTGTGTAATTGCCTTGAATGTGATGTCATTATCCTAGGAAGACGTCATGGACAAACAGATGGAGGTCAATGAAACGATTTCTTCGAAAGCGATCGTTTGTGTTTATCTTTCCATGCATGATAAGAAATGGAATAAGAATACATCAGCATATCTAACCAGACCCTAAAAGAGCCACCTCAGTGCTTTAGATTGGGCAACAAGCAATCCGAGAGATAAGAATCAATGATTTCCACACAGAAACGCGATAACTTTCGTCTGATAAAACTGAATAAGGATTTATAAGACCAGATTACTTGCCCCCTCCCCCCTTGCACGATTCAGACTTAGTTATCTCAGCACCATTGACGTCACTTGAAAGCACTGAGTGGTTACCAACGGCTCAAGAATCGCCACAACGCCAAAATTCTTCTTGCATAATTCTGGTAAGAACGAGATCTTGCTCATATTTGTTCGGATCGCATGTTACAGCTGTCAATAATTGCTTGATATTATGACACACTATGCGGCTTTGTTGCAATCTCTCACGATTTCACTGCTAGGAGTTTTCCTTCACTGCTGTGCATATCTGAAGACATCTTACCATTTTTAATGAACACTTTCATATTGGCCGACACCGCGCTTGTTATACACCCCATAACATTTCCAGTTTCTGTCACGGACCCGTCACCCCAATGTAATTGAACAATCATTTATTTCTCGAATTTGTCATATCTGACCCTGAAGCAGACCTAACGATGAACTTGTATAATAGTTACTAATATTTTGATACCTTCCTCTTCATGGATACTGTGTGTAAGAAATTCCTTTTCCACAGATGCATTCACAATGTACATCCTACTAAAGAGGCAACACTACCAAAGATGCCCTGTGATTCGGACTAAATTCTTACTATAATTAACAAAGAATAAAATAGAACGACTTATTGAAATGGAATAAAAATCATGTCTTGAGGAACTAATTACTTACATTGTTGTCTTTCCCACAATATAGAATGCATTCTTCCAGAGCTCCCTACGATCCTGGATTTACATTCCAAACAAAAAAAATATATAGAGTTCAAAAAGTCGCTCAAAAAATCCTTAGAAAATCCAAGAGATGGCACTCGTTGCATTGAAAATAGTTTGTTTTTAGTAAGCATCATAACTCACTTGACAGCTGTCTGTCTCATTTATTTCCATCAAATGGTTTCATTTTTTTCGTTGATTGAAGCAAGAAACTTGAGTTTATTCAGAGAAATTGAAAAAAAAGTGAGTTTTAAGCGGTGATTAAACACTTATATTTAAACGGCATAAAACAGCAGGATATCATCAAAGCTTAGTTGGATCAAGTTCATGGAACATCTGCTCTTGTATTCGTAACTATTTACAATTGAAATTGAGTTTAAATGGGGCTGTTCATCCCCAGAAGATGAACGTCGTTCGGGGCGTCCAGTGGAAGTGACTTCTCCTGACACGAGTGCTAAAATCCAGGATATGGATTTGAGTGATCGAAAAATCAATGTACGAGAAATAGTTGAGGCATCTGGCATATCGCAAGGTCTCAATGTTGCACGAAAAAAATATCTGGGCCAGATGAGTGCCACGTTTGCTATCAATGGAAAATAAACGCAACTCTGAGGCGGTTTTGGCGCTTTTACGTCGCAATCCTGACTGGTTTCTGAGTCAATACGTAACTGTGGACGAAACGTGGATAAACTCCAGAGATAAAGGAACAGTCAAAACAGGGAGAGTGTGAAGTTGAAAGTGGTATGAAGAAAGCAAAGACGGTGAAATTGACTAGCAAGCTGATGACCATGGTTTTTTGGAGTGCATGAAGAATCATCTGAACTTTTTACTTTGAATAAGGCAATGCAATAACTAAGAGAATATTATGCGTCGTTACTGCACTGGTTGAGTGAAGAAATCAAGAAAAGATGTCTTCATTTGAAAAAGAAAAGGACCCTCTTCTTTCAAGACAATGAAGTTCCTGTGCAGTTTCGATGGCCATAATCATGGAAATAAAGTTCGAACTATTACAACATCCACCGCATTCACCGAATGTAGCCCTCCAGTGACTTTTTGTTTTGTTTTCTAGTTTAAAAAAGGCTCAGCGAACAACGGTTCGAACAAAGAAGTTATCGCCCAAACAGACACCTGTTTTGAGGAACTTCCAAAATCTTACTTCTTAGAAGATTTAAAAAGTTGGAGAAACGCATGGAAAAGAGTTAAAGCAGATTATGTTGAAAAATAAAGATTAAAAAAAATATCCCTAACATTATACATTTTTCTATATATCATTATAGAATGACTCGTAAATTCCTATCTCCACAGCAGCTACTAGGGTGTAATTATCGCTCAATTGGTTTGCTTAGAGCTTTCTTTTGGATATGAAAGTTAATCAGGGGGCAGACCTTTGTGCTCATGCATCAGTTATACTGTAGGTGTGAGATCTGGAAACCGTTTTACCAGTTGTTCGTAGTATGTTGCTATCTCCCATATACATATGAAGAAAGAAGACCGTCTGTACCTAATTTTTTTTGTTTCATTTAAAATTTATCATCTCGTTTTTACATAATCTTAAATATGAAATAAATATATAAAGGATATTATGAGGTTTCTTCATTTTTTCACATGAAAATTTATTGTAAATAAATAAATAAACCATGTCAACATGAACTATATACGTAACGCTATTTTTCGACAGTCGCTATTGACGTTGAGGCATGTGTCGTAGTTTGCATTCAGTTTGAAGAATTCAATCTGGTAAAATTCTGTGCCCTACGTTGCAAGGATTTGTCATATAGTCTGCTCCCCCTCAGTATTGTTTTAAATAGACCTGAGCACCACTAATACGAAGTGTGGGTGCCACGTCTGGTACCGTTAGGTGCCTATTCACTAACACCATATCTAGTTGTGTTGTTTTCAATCGAGGATGTGAAGTGATGTCTTTTTAGATCTTTATCCTCACCACACTCTGCTTTCCTTCACTGAACATGCAATACCATTTGACGAGACATTATCTGTTCTCCATACATGGTCTGTAGGTGTTCATGTGTAACGGACACACAAGTCCCACGCGCTCATTCATACAGGATAACAGCACACTTCCAATGCCGACTACGTTCTCAGTCATGTCTCGAGCACGCTGGTCTGCTGCTACATTCTCTTCGTTGCTCTGAGCATGCGTCGTTCCTCCTCCACTGACACTACTTCCGTCGTTGAACCAGCAACAGATGTGGATTCGTATGGCTGTTGTTTGTTTGATCTGGTGTTCCATGTGCTCTTGCCAAAAAAGGGACGAAACTTACTTTCGGGACATTCGGTCTAGAACACAAGTATTGCTGGCAAACCGAGAAGAGAGAGGGGAAAAAGAACTTATATATATATATATACATATATATACATATATCCTTTATTTTGAAAACAAGACATAACAAATTCTATTATTCAGTTATGTCGTGAATTATTAATTGTATGTTGTTCGGAGAGTGTAAGTGGACTGTATGTTGGAAATGATGACAATTACTTGTTGTAATTGTTTATTAAGATAAGTGCGTGAGGCTTGTGGCCTCGGACCTTGTTGATCTCTAGCTCATACAAAAAGTTAACATCGAATAAAAAAAATTTTCCTTCACTGGCACACGCCAAGGCTGCTACAATTTGAAATGGGAGCCAAGTGCTCTCGGCGGGAGTACGCCATCGCCAAATGGCGAGAGTGCCTGAACATATGTCATTCTATTTTTTCACTAATTTCATCTACATTTTGCTTTCGTAATAGTTGATTAAATGGTATTGTTACTATATTTTACATTCATAATAACTTAATATATTTCGAAGGTTTCGGTATGTTAACGTTCAATAATATTTTTGTAAAATATATTTTATGCCATGCACAACAGGTAATGAAATTTATCAAAAAACTTATAGCTGATTTTCAATCGTCGCTGAGTCGACAGTAATTCTAGTTAAGTTGTGGTAAGAGTGATGCAGAGTAGATAAATCATGATAATTTAAATAATCCTCTCTCTCTCACACACACATGCACAAACACACATTTTAAATTAAAAAAACAGGGCACTGTCTAAGGGTTCTCTTCCTCTAATGACACTTGCACGTGAGCTATTCAATTTCGCGCTCTGTGCTTTCGTTATGGCATGGAAAATGTCAGTTGATAAAATTGCTCAAAAATCATTTGATAAGGGATAAGACTACTTAAAAGTAATGATTCCCACAGAAACAACATCCACAAGTACATATAACTTGCATTTCAGTAAATTTATGGTTTTCTCTTTATGAGTTTCTTACGCTTTTATTTAGGAAAATATTTTTAATAGGATTGCTTTCATTTCTTACTAATATTTTCAAATAATTCTGAAGTATTTGTAATTTCTTAGTTGGATTTTGTATAGTTTAAAATTATAAACAATTAACAGTGTATGTATGTATATATATATATATATGTACAAAGAGGAATACCGAAGGGTTTTCAAACTCATGGGCAAACATTTAAGGGGGGGTTAAGAAAACATCTAAACAAGCAATTTTCACCGCCCAATGCACTGGCGAAGAGCAAGCGTTCAACCGCTAGACATTGCTGAAGTGTAAAGCGTAGAGCGCTTGTTTCCTCGCACATTGTCATTTCTACCGTGGGTTTCAGAATTCATGGACCCTAATCAGGAAAAGACCACAGCCTAAGAAAATCTTGAAACCTGCCCATGTTTTCATTACTTGTATGACGTACAGGGTATTTCGAGACTCACGCACAAAAATTTAAGGGGTGATAGGAAACAACCAAACATTTCCCATGAATTTCGAATCACCCTGAACGCGCGCGCACACTCACGTTATTTATATGTATTTATAATATCAAATACAATAGTGAAGAAAATAAAATTATTTAACATTGTACTTTAATTTTTATGAATGATTCTTTTAATAGAATTAATTGTAACGATACTTCTTGATAAAACACAATAAATTTCTTTCAGTTAATATATAACAATTCAAACAGCTTCTAAATGTAACAAAAAAAAGTTAGATCTTATTTTAATTATAACAAGGTTAAAGATATAAAGAATGAACTAAAATGTAACTGTACACAGCAAAATTTTATAAATAAAGAGCACCTACATGTTGTAGTGTTTCTTTTCTCGGCTTCCACAAACAATCGTTTAGTGTTGAATTATGAAAACAAGTAAAATGAAAATTCTGTCAGCATGCTCCTCCAGTTCAACAAATTAAGCTGCAGTGAAAACGTGAATCTTCTATTCCCTTTTTCATTTTCTCTCACACCTTTTATATGGATTTGGAAATAGTTTGTCTTTTGAATAAAATAACTTGTAATTTTTATCTGCCTTTTTCTCGATGATTTAATCAACTGTAACTCGAATTGGCTGTAAGACAAAGGGTAAAGCGGTGATCCTCGGTGTTTCTGGATGTACATTGACAGCATTTCTCTACGTGCTCGTAAGTTTGATCCCCCCCCCCATTATCTGTGGTTTTGGTGTCACCTTGGCCACTCCATCAGAAATTGAGGAACAAATTTCGTTGGTAAGCTATCTTTATTTCTTTGCTATCATTTTCTTATTCATTTAGTTTTCACAGCGGATAATGGGTCAGCCATGTTTGCTCTATGTCTTCTCGTGATTGTGTAAGTGTTTTTTATATTGCGAAATATTTTTGTTAATGAATATATCTTTATTCGTATTATGTTTTGAATAGACATAGATTTCCTTGAGAATGCTGGGTTGTTTCCTTATAAAATGGTTTTATGATGAGTTTGGTTGTTGTTGATCTCTGATCCATTGTATCTTTGGTCGTTTTTATTATAGTGTAATTAATTGATTGGGGAAAATTTTGCTACTAATTCCAGAATAACCTAGCCTAAAAATTTGCAGCCTGTTATAACATTAATTACCTTATATTCCATTCTTTTGATTTTCGTCAGTAATTGTTTTTTTTTTTTCAGTTTTTCCATTTATCTACTTTTTTTTAATAATTTTAGAAGCTGTCATTTTCATTTTTCGTTTAATTTACTTTCTTTTAAAATATTTCTATAGTTTATAATATTTTTTCTTTTATTGTTAAATTATTATAATTAATTTTATTCATTTTTCTTCGTTTATTATGTTTTATTGTAACTTTGTATGGATTGATGTATATGGTTTCATTCACTTGCAGAGTAATAGATTCCTCCATACAGTATCATTTCTTAATTATTGAGATTATTTCCTAATTTGTTTTTTACTGTAATGTATTGTTGTATTTGTCGCGGTTCAATAAGTAAACATTTAATAATTGAATTATGAATTTATTAATGTTACACGAGAAGGAAAGAGATACATCGGTATTGACATCTATTTCGGTAAAATAGAACAAAGCGACAGAAAATTTTCCCTGTTCGTTTCTCCAGGAAAATTAAAATGAGGATTATACAAATCATATACAATGTAATAAATTTAGGGATTTTGAACTGTTTTACCTGGAGTCTGAGTGTCTTGTAACGAGTATCAGTTCACATCATGGAAAATGCAGATCTAAACTTTTTGGGAAATCGCGTGATCACCTTAATTAAAAAGAATAAAATCACGAAATATAGCGATGAATGTACTACTAGAGTAATTAAAATATTAGATAAATTAAAACAAATTAACAAATTAAAAAGAAATCATTATACATACACACACATACATACATAATGATTTCTTTGTCTGTCTCACAGACTAAGCACAAGCAATCGAATCTAATGAAGTGCGGTGTGTCGACCGCGTGCTCAGAAGCATTTTTAAAGGATAAATTCCTCGCCAACTGAATTAAAAAGGACTCTAGTATTGTTTAAATAGGTTTTTCTTTCCCTATCTCCTTACATATTGAGGAGTTTTCCTTAATTTGGTATCCCGTAGCGGATTTCAGCTTACAATATATTCCAATAATTTTTCTTTATATTATATTAGTAAGTTTGTTATTTACCAGACAATCCATCTATTTCAACAAGTATGTTTCTTAAAAAATTTTAAAACTAGTAAACTTATCTTTTGCAATAGTTTTAATTAAGATTACATTCTTTGTAGATGAAGTCTTGTAATTAGTTTAAGACGTTTGATATTAAGCTTTTGAATAAACATAGTAATGAAATTTTTAGTTGGATATTTCTGCTTTATATTAATCATAAATACAGTGCTCCTTTTCCCATTTTCAAATAAAAAGTTTTAATCGCCCCATTTGCGCTTTAATCATTTTTTTCGTGTGTGAATTAATATAAAACAACATTAAAATGTTTTAATGTCTCAAATGTCTTTCCCAGTCATGCATGTCGTAAGAGGCGCCTAAAATGGGTACCCCGTGTTTGGGGTATAGCCGGACACTCTGACCTTTGGTATTATTTCAGGATACCTCAGGGACTTGCCTTCTTTAGGTAGGTACGGGCATCGCTCATTCGAGTTAATTTAGAGATATTTTTCTTTCCCATGGGTTTTGTTGTCTTTGGCAAACACGGGTAATGCGCCTCTGGGATACCCTAGCAATACTTATTTATTTTCTACTCTCCTTCATATCAACCAAAATTTTACCTTTTTTTTCTTATTATTTTCACTCGTCTAGATCACAGTTTTACACTTGACCAGCTTTATACTCGTTCACTTACTTTGTTTGGCACAGCATGGCCATATCTAACTTTTGTGCCATTACAAATACTATCGCTCAATCACTCCTTCAAGTATCTAGATCACAGTTACACATTGTTTGGCGCACATCCGGCTCTTGCCATAAAACTTCTCCTTCGCCTTTTCCAGTAACAGTTAATTATGTTTTGACGAATATATTCTTAACAAAGATTATTTTTTGAACATCATTAAAAAAGATTCTAGTTTGTTAAACCCTCAAGGGCTTACGTTCTTCAGATAAGCTCAAGAATCATCCCCTCGATGCTCCAAATAATCTTTTTTCTTTCCCATGGGGTTTACTGTTTGGTAAACACAGGAGATGCATCCCCGGAATAACCTAGAACTCTTTCTGAAATTTCGAATCTTCTTATCACAACCAATTCTTATCATTCCCACATTTTTTTCAAATATCTAGATAACCTTGCCTAGCGTAACATAGCCAAATGTGGTTATTGTGTCATTAAACTCCACCATCACTCACATTTCATGTAAGTTATTTTTGAAACTATTTAATTAAATAATTTTATCAAAGCACGTAAATTTCAACTTGCAGATTACTTTGTTTTTTGGATGGACTATCACTGCCGCTTTGCTTTGGATCTGCTTATATGTGTTCTATTGTGGGGAGCCAACTCTTCTGAGACGAGCGTTTTACAACGGCACGTCGGATTTTTTGTTTTCTTGTGCAGTGGCGTGGATTATTTTTGTATGCGTTACAGGACAAGGAGGTCAGTATAATTTTATTTCTTTAATGCACTAATCGACGCACCATCAAAGAGTTGTCCAATGGTGAAAAAATTAGATGGATAATATTAAACATGCGTAGAAAAAGAAACAAATAAGATTTCAGAACAGTAGAATGATTTATTCTAGATTTTTATCATTCTAAATCATTAGGAATTCGATGATTTAAAGTCTGGATACAATCAAAGCTCCAGAACGATGTCCAGCGAAACATTTTGCTACATTGCTTCTAATTGTCGAACTAAATCGGCAAAAGCCTTGGAGTGGTCGCAGGTGCTTTCTCATTACTGAATGCGCTCTATGAGGCAGAGATTATGTAATCTAGCTTTCCAAAAAAGTATTTGGTAAGCTTGGCGGTAATAAGACAGACCGTGTGCAAACTCACATTATCTTGCAATCAGAACCATAGTGGACTACCTAGGGTCACATAATAACTTTAAGACAGAGCGATTGTTGAATAAGCCATTGATAAACGTCTACGAGAGTAAAATTTAAATTCGTTCCGAGCACAGCTTAGACATAGAGCCTTCGCGCCGTCACGTCCGAATATATAACGTTGTGCTCAATCAGCTACGAAGTGACCCTGAGGGACCCCTTTCAAAACATTCTTCCTCAATGACAGATATCCTCTCCATTTGAAATTATCTGTGTGAAAGAAAATTGTGTATCCAAAGTGCTATTTTTCCTGTGTGTGTATCGTAGACATTTATATACAAGGCCATCTAAATACACGGAATCATAAGCACTCTTGATGTCCAAGCTAATTCCCAAGAAAAATTTCTTTTGCTGTTTAGCATCTTTTTTCGCTTTGTGTATAAGATACATTGCAGTTCTACAGTCTTTAAACGGAACAAATCCATAATGTTGTGGATGAAGTTTTCTTTCTATTTTCAGAAAATAAGAGATGCGACTAGCTAAAATTCTTTCAAAAGTCTTAGAGAAAACAGAAGTTAGAGCTATTGGTCTATAAGTGGGTACTGTAGTTTTATCTTTGCAGGATTTTGAAATCGGAAGGATGATTGAATGTTTCCAAGATTGAGGTACAATTGAATTCTCACATAAATACTGAAAATAATCAAGAACAACTGCACGCTGACAGTTATTCAAATTTTTGAGGAAAGAAGCTGTAATGTGATCTGCACCTGGAGTAGTGTTTCCGGATGCTTGTACAGCCTTATTTCATTCCGAAATATAGAATGGTTTATTTAGTAAATTGTATTCGTTGTTGAGTAAATCTAAAAGAAACGGTTCGTGGGAAATATTATTCGATGCAAAGTAATCGTCAAACATATTGGCCTGAATTTTCGGTTCTGTGATATATCTAATTATTAACTTGTAGATTATTAAAATTTGATTCTAGATGCTTATGAGTAGAAAACTTCTTCAGAATATTGTGGAATATTATTGGATTAGAAATATTGCTACATATTGTGTACCAATATAATCTTTTTGAAGTTTTTGTGGGAAATTTAAGCTTATGTGAATATTGCTCGTATTTTTTCCACAATTGAGGGGAAATATCACGAATGACCTTTTTTCGGAAATATTTTTTGAGCTTGAATAAATTATTACACTTACTGTTCCACCATGGTGGAAATGATCTGTTTAGTAATCTAATATCTCTAGTAATATTTTTAATTATTATAGACATTGTTTCACTTAGTTGTGTCTTGTCGTTCTCTTAGTTGGTAAATGCATATTGAGCTTGTTTCATTACTTCTTTCCAATCTACTCGTTTCACATATTGCTTATTCTGCTGGTATAATGAGAAATCTGTAACAATGATAGCTTTCGAAGGAGCAGTCTAGATCGTAAGTATTGGTGTAGCTGGAATAGGTTGATGAACATAAAGTAAGATCTATTAAAGATGCTGTACCTATACATCACTTCTATGAGTAGGAACAGTAGTATTGAGGATGATAAAATTTCCAATTCTACTACATCTTTTCTCATAGGAATCTTATATCCAAAAACTAGATGATGTAATTCACTTCATCTGCTTACTCAAGTATTCGAAGCATGATTTCACTGTCCCAAATAAAATGGATAGTTTATAGGAAAAATAATCATACATAATAAAGTTACAAAATTAGAAAGTCCTTCAGAGAA
>BMAW01062901.1:0-72035 GCA_019974015.1 Nephila pilipes
GGAAAAAACGCTTACAAAAGGATTTTTTTTCTGCAGAATATTTATGTTTCTTTTTTTCGTCATAATTTTTTTCTCTTTTCTCCCTAATTACCACGAGTAATGAGAACCATGCTCTTTGAATAATCATTCTTTTTTCTTTTTAAGTAATTCCGAACACGTTGTTATGTGTTTAATCAAAAGAATCATTGATTGTTATTTTTTAATGGGTTTATATCACTGAAATTGATGGTCAGCAAACATTTCCTTTGTCACAGAAATGTATGATAAGAAGTGAAAAAAGATATTTCTCTTTTAAAATACTCTGGATTCTAATTAATATATTGTAGAGTCAATGTATTTTGATGTCTGGAATGGATGTTTTGAATTGGAAGGATTCAGTTAATGTGATAAAGTTCATATTAGCCGCATTTTTTGTTATGCATGAATTATTTTTATTTGAGTAATATAATGTTTATTCTGTATGTACGACTCCAGAAACTAAGAAATGAAACAATAAGATCTGTAATGGTTGTTTTATGACGATGAGAAGAGGATATTTTTTTTTTAATTTTACCTTAGGGTAATCGTGTATATTTAAGAAAATAAATACATATGATTTCAGTGTTAAATCTTTTATGGACATCAAACTTTACACGAAAATGTTATT
This sequence comes from Nephila pilipes, assembly GCA_019974015.1. NCBI lineage: Eukaryota > Metazoa > Arthropoda > Arachnida > Araneae > Nephilidae > Nephila > Nephila pilipes. Next base: position 647 of record BMAW01062901.1, read on the forward strand.
CTCATGTTAAAGTAAATCACATGTCAGATGAATTTTTATTTTTTAATAGGCTGGTCTTCTATTTCTCATTATCTGTTACGTATGTACAAAATATTATCTTTAAATACAATTATTAAACATAGGTTAAATCCTCTGAATATTCATTACATAAATTTCTTATTTCTTTAAAGTTAAACAGTTGATTAATTTACAGCGCAAAAATCGAAAGTGTATCTTAATCAAATCTAATAAAATACCCTCTTGAATTACGACGTTACATAAATAATAGATGTATCGAAAACTATTCATAAAAGTGAGATATTTCTGAGTTTAGAATTGAAGAATTTTCATTTAAACATCATTAAAGAAGTTAATTGTATTTTAAAAAACATAATAATTTTTTTTTAAAAGAAACCATTTTATAAAAATATATTGTGATAATGAACATAAAAAATGTATTGACAAAATATTCAATGTAATTAAAATTATATTTTTAAACATAATTTTTTCTACTGTTTAATTTCTTTACTCGTTTTTTTTTTTATGTATAAAATTATTTTTAACTTAACATAATTTTTGGTAATAAATCCAAGAATATGTAGATAGTAATTTCATGATATAACTCTAGTTATTCTCCGTAAAAATATATAATCAATTCATACTTTTTCATATTGTTATTAAATTTCAGAGCAATATAATTTTAAAAAAATTTCTAGATACCTAATTTTTTATGAAGTTTCTTAAATCCATAAAGGGGTTTTAAAAATCAAATATTTGAATTTTTCGCGAATCATACAGTAAATGTTCTGTAAATTGGGATGTCAAATCTTTGTCAATTTCACAAGTAATATCCATTTTCAGAACAACTTTCAATTTGACACTTAGATAACAGATTTTAAACAAAACCCCTTTTGAAATTTAAAACTATGGAAATTTTGTTCAGTTCCATGTCTAATAGAATTTTACTCATTAATGAAAATCTTTTCTTATCTATAAATTTAAGAAAAAAGTATTTTAATGAATTTAAATATATAACAAAAAAAATAAATAAATAAAGATAAAATCATAATATTGAAGGTTACATAACTTTTAAAAATATTTTTGCGCTGTTTTGACATTTCTTAGTTGAATAGCGTATTTAAAATGTTTTAATAGTTATATACAATATATCAATATCTTGAAGATATTTTTATACTAATAAATTTAACTTTATTGATGTTTTATTTTATGTAAGAATATGTGATTCTAACATACTTCAAATGGGCTTTATTGTTAAAATAAATATCATTACTTTCAATACTAAATTTTATTTTAAAAAATTTCCCTTTCAGTTCATTTTGAGATTGTAATCTTTTCAGAAATCTGTTAATAATCTTTAAGATGTATAGTAGTTTAATCAACATATCTATTTTCTAAACATATGGGCTTTAATAATTTATGTAATATTAAAAATTTTCAACGCAGTTTTTACATTAAAGTTATATATATATATATACCCTTTTTTGCAAAAATATAGTAATATTATTATTTATATTAGTAAGATAGTATTAAATGAATGTAATAGATGTTAAAGAAATGGTATTGGTAGTTAAATTTTGTAGCAGTTGAAATAGTAATATTTATATTTACACAATATTTATTTGTTAAAAAGAACACTATTACTGCTAATATTATTAAAATTGTAACATATATGACTGTATAATCAACAAGTTTATAGGTGCAAAGAACCTAGTCTGTAGTTCTCAATTTGAATTAAAACAGTTTATTTATAAGTACAGTACGAATGTATACGTAAATCAATTTGTAGGAATATAAATAGTTATATTAAATAACAAATATATTTTAATAATAATTAATTTAATAAAATGAAATAGTTATATAGAAACAACAATATATCTACTCTTGATATTCTTAAATCAACATCTGAAAGTGTTATTGATACCTTAACCATTTACGGTTCTTCAACCTCATTACGTGAAGCCTAATTTGATGAAATGATTGGCCACTTGATAGGATTATCTCCCCAGAATTGCTGCCATAAAATACCGATAAGGAGCACACATCCACGCATCCAAAGTGTCTTATCTTCAAATTCTCCACGCTCTTGATTAAGGACGCATAAATCCATAATCTTCAGATTCATCTTGAGTAAAATTACATCATCCTAGAAGGGATCCTTTTCAATTAGTTTCGACACATCAGAAACATAAATTCAATAAAATGTATCTTCATGAAATATTTCGTCCTTTCTGCAGTCTTTTATTAGAAAACGCTTAAGCTTATTTCTGGTAATTTAGATAGGACACTTAATTTACCAACTAATTAAACTGTCCCACAATAAACAGTCATCCGGTAGCAGTTCTACGTGTTAATAATTATTTTAAGATGAGAGTTTCTGATCTTTGGAAATCTATTGAAAATGAAATATTATTTTTTAATTCTTAAAATCTGAATATTGGAATTAAGAAAGAATATGTAATGAAACCATTTCACTTTGTGATACTAAATATAATATTATTCAAAATGATTAATTTTTCGCTGTTTCAAAATTCGTTCTATCTTTGATTTGCTAGGCTGTTGCGTTTAAAATAAGGAAATTCTTACGCAATTTAATTTATTGCAGAGATACATTTCTTGATAGAATACTTATTTTTATTATAGACGACAAAAATAATGTAAATTTTCCGTGATTTTACTTTATTTTAAATTAACACCCCCTGAAAACAAGAACAGGGCAGGAAAAGAAACATTCCGACTAAAGAGAATGTACTTTACGAACAATATTTATATTTATTTACAAACAATATATCTGTTGTACATTATTATTCCATATCATAGGCTCATTCTCAGCTTCTCTTTCATCTCGTTTGCCCTCCATCAATCTGATGTTGAAACTATCACTGTATATTTTCTTTCAGACAAAATCGCCGAAATGGTATTTTTATAATTTTAAAACAAAATAACAATTTAAAATACTATTAAAGATTTGAAAATGTTGAAAAGTAGAATAATATAGTAAGATATAATGCAAAATCAATGATAAGAGAAAATTTTGTGTTTGATTCAAGTGTTATGAAACAAATCAAAAATATTTGCGATGTTTACATTTGTTGTAAATAGGAGGTAAACTCTTGGTTCTTTGTTTATCAGAATATACATCTAAAATCATATGGTTTAAGTCTAAAACAAGTCTTTTCTCCATTGGCAAATATTGTAATAGTATTTTATGAGGTTTGGGTAAACGAAATTGCATTACTTATGTAAAATATTTTTAAAAAGTCGGATAGATATCCATTGGAAAAAGCGTTAAGAATTAATCTACAAATGATTAGAATTAACATGGTTAAAATTCCAGCAAAAAGGTGTCTTGGAATTAATTTCTGGGCACTTTTCTTCTTTTGAGAGCATTTTGGTAGATCAAGCTTTATTATTGGGTAAGATGGTTTATTTTGAAGAATAATTAGGCTTATAATACCCAATAAATATTGTATTCTTTTTTCAAATACTTTAAACTTGGTAAGAAGCTGTGTTCGATTAATGGAAGATAAAGCAGTGCGTCTTTCATAGAGAGCGATCAACGAAACATTTTACAAAGCGAAAAGTCATAAGGAAAGGTTAAGCGGCCAACGACCAGCATCGACATTTATACCCGAGAAATCATGGAACCCTCAAACGGAGGATATATAGCTAGAGTGAAAGTATTATTCGCTTATACTCACATGAAAATCGATGGATAGGATTTGGTTGAGTGCTAAAAATAGAAATCATGTCAAAAAAGAGTAAAAAGCGAAAAAGAGAAGGTGAAAATGTAAGTTCATCATATATAACACTCATGGACAAAACAATTAGAGCACCAAGAAGGAGTCGTCAAAATGAAACGAAATTTTACATACGTAATGACTACTTTTATATAAGTAAATGATTAGAAATTCAAAGAAAAAAGATCTTTTGTTTCAAAGAAAAGGGCAAAAGAACGGAGGATTTAATACCCTGTTGAACTCCCGGTAGCGTGAATGCACGATGCGATACGATCGGGCATTGAGGCATTCAGGTTCTGCATTGAGACATTTCGTTCCATATTTGCTGTAGCCTTGCCTCTAGTTCGTTCAAACTCGTGGGATGTCCAACTCGCCGTCCCAAATGATCCCACATATGCTTGATTGGAGACAAATCTGGGGATCGGGCAGGACAAGGAAGGGCAGTAACAGTGCAGAGACCGTCTTGTGACACCCTTGACGTGTGGGGCCGAGCATTGTCCTGTTGAAAAATGGCTCCTGGAAGCCGTTGTATGAGTGGCAACACATTAGGTTGCAAAATGTCACGGACATACCGATGGGCTGTCATGGTGTCACTGATCAATCCTAGGGGTGACTGTGTATTGCAGGCAATGGCAACCCATACCATCACACCAGCTGTGGGAGCTGTGTGTAGCTATAAAACAAAGGCAGGATTGAGGCGTTCACCACGGGGTCTGCACACACGAACACGATTGCCATCACTGCTGAGATTGAATCAGGATTCGTCGCTAAAGGAGACCTGGTTCCATTCCGCTGCAAACCAGTTTCCTCGTGCTCGACACCACTCCAAACGGAGGAGTCGATAAGTGGGCGTAAAGGGCAGCACACATAATGGTCGCCGCAATCCCAAATGTCCTTCAGCCAGGTGCCTTCGTATGTTTCGAGAAGAAACAGGGTCTCTAGTGAAGGTGCTACCTGTGCCTGGATGGCGGCCGATGAAGCAGTAGGCTGTAAGCGTGCATTTCTTACGATGTGGCGATCTAATCCACGACTGGTATGTCGACGGCCTCCTGAGCCTGGTCTTCGCGTAAATGACTTCTCTCGCATCCACTGGTCCCAACACAGCCTCACAACACAATCAGAGCGGCCTAATTGATGAGCTACTCGCCTAGCTGACCACCCAGCTTCCATCATGCCGATGATTCTCCCGCTCTCAAACTACGACAGCTGCTCATAATGTCTTCGAAAACGGCGTAATGGCATGTCTACATCAACTTTTCTTTTGTAAACGATTCAGCACACTCAAACAAGCTTTGGTTACCTGTTTTCTACTCCACGGAGAACGACGTTAAACGACCTCTACCGGCTATACGTAATGCGCAAACACGCTGCATTTCTAATCAATTGCATATCTCCCCGACATGTAACTTCATGCCAAGTTTCGTTACGATCCCGCAATTATTTCTTGGTGCGCTAATTTTTTTGTCCATGAGTGTATATATATATATATATATATATATATATATATATGATTTTTATTCATGCGTTGATTGATAATTAATTGGTATTTATTTAAATTATCTGAGTTTATCTGAGTTTGAATTTATAAATATGTTAATGTGTTACGCAAATGTACTTAAATTTATCTTTAATTTTTATTGTTCAAATTATAGAATTATGATTGATGGTACATTAAAAAAAACAGTTTATTTAAGCTGAAATAGAAATTACAGCAATTATGAATTGGGTAGATTTTTAATTGAAATGGATAGAGCTAAGGATGCGATTCTCGATAACGTTAAATGAACGAATAAGTTTGTAATTTTTGTTGAGTAACATTTGTTTAATTATTATCGATATAAAAATTCTTTCAATTTTGAATCAAGTCATAAGTATGATACAGATGTCCTAACGAAAGTTTAATGGATTAATAAGCAAGAGTTGGGATATTATAGTACGAGAAATTTTTGGAATAGTATATATAAAAGTAAGAAAGATTACAAAAAATTCGGTATACATTATAAATCTCAAGATAATAAGGATTATGATTTTCAAAACTTAGAATACTGTAACAGTTTCAAAGTTGATAAATTATAATACAATATTTGTATTAATAAGAGGTACAAAACATGTAGAATGATAAATAATGAACAATTTATTATGAATTTCAAATTTATTTTCTGTAAAACTTATAACTGTGTTCACATAATTGCAAAATGTGTGAATGTAAATATTGAGCCAAATTGTTGTAATATTAATATTCGTATTAATCAACATAAATAGTATGCTAAAAATTTTAATTATAAAATAGTTAGATTAAAATTGAAATTAGACACTTCAATAGTCATAAATTTGATAATGTACATATAACTACTATTCTGGTAGTGCCTAACACTAAAAGGAGTTTGAGGTTTAAAAATTATTATAACAGGGATTATAATATTTTTTACTCTAATGGTCTTAATACTTTATTGTATAATAAAAACATTTTACAAATATTTTTACAACAACAAAGAATATATTTAAAGAAATCAACGTTATATGAATCTCTATATTTCGAATAACGTTAATGAGAATTTAAAATATAAAGATAGAAACAAAAATAGAATTTTTTTTAGATTTGGAGACTGTTAAAAAATTATATTTCGTATTATACATTTGAAAAAAAAATTCCAATATGAAAAATATTAAAACGTTTTTATTTTTGCATGCATACGATAGAAATTATAACTCTAAAGGCTTTTATTACTACCGCAAATAACATAAATATTTCGAGTCTTCATATTGTTAAGGAGATGTTTGAATATCTAGTTAATAAATATATAATTGATATTTGTATTGATATGGTATTCAAAGTATATAATTTAGTTGTATTAGATACATGAATAAATATTTTGATTAAATATGCTTTAATAATATTCTTAATGAGAAAAAACTTACTTCCTATTAATAATAGTCAGATTAAAAAAAAGCTTTTTAACTGCATAGAAAATGGATTTATGTTATATAACTATATTTATTGTAAAGATTTACAGAGTTATAATGTATGTAATTGTAAAGAATACAAAGGTTTTATTAATAAAGAAAATCTATATAGAAAAACCAACATATGATTACATTTAATTTAATTATTGTTAAGAATAAAAATTAGAGAGAAACATTGAATAAAAATACTAGTTTTACAATTACTACTCCTAATAACAATAGTTTTATGTAAAAAAAAAATTAATGAATACATTGATAGTTTCGTAACAAATATCCGTCAGTAAGTTAAATGATTAATTCATTATTTGTTGCATTGGTTAGGTACCACAGAATGATGCGATTATTCTTAAGAAATTTTATGTTCATGAACGTGTAAGCACTTAATTAATGGTTATGCCCTTATTAATGTTAATAATAATGATAGAGAAATATAATTATTAGAATTAAGTTTTGTATTAAAAATTTATTATAACTTTCATTTTCTTAAATTTTCCTCACTTGTTTTTAAGTCCTAAGTTTCATAAAGAATTGCGTTTAATGGTTCAAATACTTATATTCATATAACTAGAAAGTTTTTATAAAGCACTGTTCATAGTTTTGATATGACAGCTATTATTAAAAATAATTTTGAAATTAATACTTATATAAAACATAAAAGAAATTTAACATACTTTTAACTATGCCTTTGAAAATTTGTTTAATTCTGTAGATTTAGGTGATTTAATTAATTTTATATTGGATACATATAAAGAAATAAAAATTAATAGATTTACATTTTATGAAAAATTCAAACATATTTTTAATCTTGTACTAAAAGAAAACTATATTATTTTTAATGATAAAACTAAAAACAAATACAAGGTGCACTTCAAGACAGCCCATCTAGTAATAGTTTAGCTAATATTTATCTAAATTCCTTTGCATATAAATTAAGACAAAACAATAATTTCAAATAATTTAGATATATTAATGGTCTTGATGTTTCTCAAGTCAATTCCAATAAAGATTTCATACCTTATTTATCCTTTTATCCTTCATACTTAAATTTGATTAAAACTTATGTTATAACTCCAGAAACAGATTTCTTACACGTTAATTTAAAAGTTGTTAACAATGGAATCATTAATAATATTAAAGATAAGATAGCAAAATACTGTTTCTATGTTGATAAAATGTCTTCTTTTGACAGTAACTTAATAATTTCTATATCACCTGTGAAAAGACTGGACATTCTATTAATTTTTAAACAAGAAATTTTAAAATATGTACCATTCTATCTATCTGTCGTCTGCGCCTGCCTGCCTGCCCGTCGCCTCTTCTGCCTGCCTGCGCTCTGTCTCTGCTTCTGTCTGTCTGTCTGTCTGTCTGGTCTGTCTGTCTGTCTGTCTGTCTGTCTGTCTGTCTGTCTGTCTGTCTGTCTGTCTGTTCTTTTTTTAATATTTATTTTGAATTTTTTGTGCATAAATAGAAAAGAAATTTTTTTGAATCATTAGGTTTTCTCAATCTAGATGATGAATCGTTTTTAATTTGGTTTTAGATCTACTTTTCATTTCTTAAAATTGTTTTATTAGTTATATTTTTTTAATTTGTAAGATATTGCTTTTTTAAATATCCTTTTTTTTAATTTTAATTAGTTAATTTATGCAAGTATTTTTTTTTTTGTTTATTGAAAACGATCATTTTACTGGTATGTTTTTATTTAGATTATCAATCAGTTTTTGCTTCAGTAGTGATTTTATTCATGAAGTAGAAGTGATGAGAATAGACGTTTGAAATTTCTTGAGATATTTATATGGTTTTTAAAATTTTAAACAGCAATGATATTGTATTTACTTATTTATAATTCCTTAAAGTGTTTTATGTCATTCAATAATTAATTTCTTCCTGCATTTTTTTATAATCCTTAAGAAATGTCAACATTATTTCTGACGATGAGTCATTAGTATTTTTTACTTGGATTTTGTTTTAGAATGTTTCATTCTTTGATTAACTGTTACTTTTATTGTTATGTCTCATTTTTTTATTTTTAGACTTTTTATGTTTTTATTATGTTTTAAATGTTTATTTATGTGTAATTTTGCTGTTTGCTGTTAAATTGAAGTTTATTACTGGTTTTACTTTATCTCTTTTTTTCTGTGTTTGGGCTTCAGAATTTTGTCATTTTTGATTTGTTACTATATTTTTTTTCTAATGTAATTCATTGAAGTGTGATAATTATATCAGTAATACTGTTAGTCACATTATTTCCATAATTCTAAATTTTTGCTTTTCGTTCACACAGCTTTATTTTATAAATTTTCTGGTTTGTTAATAGGGTTTTTGGTTTTAATTTATTTATTTTTATTTTATAGTTTTTTATTTTATAGTTTGTTTAAAAATATTATTTAATTTTTTTTATCTGATTTGCACAAATATAAATTTTCTTTTAAGAATTTTTTGAATAAATATTTTTTTAATCTGTTAATAATATTGATTTTGTGCAGATATTTTTAAATGGTTATTTACTTTATTTTGTAACTTGAGATTTATATTTTTTGTGATTTATTCTTATATTTATTTATTTATGTTTGATAAGTTAAAGATATTTGGATGTACCCTGCTTTCTCAAAAGAAGATAATCCTATGACTGCTGCCCAAATTCGAAATGAATTTCGAGTTTGAGAAAAGTGGGGATTTTAGAAAGAGGACTTCACGTCTTTATTTTTAGAAGAATTTTGAATTCAAATGTAGTATTAAGATTAGTTTTTAGCTTTTATCTGAGCTCCTCTCTTCAGAAAATCCGCTTTCTACCACGCTGAAAAAAAATTGAAATGTTTCGCAAGAATAAAAATGTTTCGAAAAAATAGAATATTTCTTTTGAAACTCTTTTTTGAATATAAAGAATGTAGCTTTATATTTAATAAATGATTTGATTGCTACAATATTTGTGATATTTTGAAACTATGTAGTATTAATAGTTTTCTAACAATTTTACGTTTTGAAACTAATTAAACAAAAACTTGAATTGGGGAGTTATGCAATATAGGTACTTTAATAATGTATGACTAAAATTTCATGCAAATAGAATACCAGTTACAAATAAATACTATATACATTTTTCACTGTTTAATTATTGGAATAATTATCAAAGGAAAGAAAAACAATTATAAGAAAGGAAACTTATTAAATACTGATATGCTTGTTATCCAAGAGTTTTCAAAAGAAAAATACTTCAATATGTAGTATACATACCTTCAATAAAATTCAATTTAAGACCATTATTAAAGTTAGGTCAAATCAACAAACAATAATCTTACTCTACTTAGATACTATTGTTCCACTTTCCATTTGAAATCAAATTATGAAGGTTATAACCAAATTCATTATTATTTAGTTCATTTGGAAATATCAATACGATGGAAAACAATAACTCTGTATTATTAATTCTCGAAATCGAATGAATTTTCTATATTGAATTTAGGACTATTTAGCTCTTTTTAATATTTTTTATCACTAATCGCACTTTAGCACATGTACACACATTTATAAATGTATGTTTGTGTTTGCCGCCATGTCCTGGATCAAGTTAACCTTTCAGCTGTTATCTTAACCATGGCATCTAGTGCAGTAAAAAGCTGGGCATTAAAGGTTAAGATCAGTTTTAGCTCCACCTGGTGACAAATTAAGGAATTAAGGTTCCTACTTGAAAACAGTAAGAGATACATGAAAATAGTCAATTAGATAGTTGTAGAGCGTCTTCAATCAGTACCAAATGAAGCCTTACCCACAATATTGCATAAAACAGAACGTGCTATGTTTTAGATTTTTTGACCATTATTTCGAAATCCTTGACTTTAAAAGAAACGTGGATGAAAGGAAAACATGTAAACTTTTTGATCAAAAAGTTGTCAACATCGTTGTTCTGGTATTGATTAACGTTCGAAAGGACAATCTTAACAAAGCAGGAGGATGTTTTATTATTATTAGTCGTGTTTTAAAAAATTACTTGTATACTGAATGACAATCGCGCAAGCTCTTCTGTCAAGGCGCATCGATTCAACTCAGTTCAACTTAATCCGTATTGGCTTTGAAAGTCATATGAAATTAGTTTATAATACAAATGCTGTAATTTCGTAAGATTCAGAAATTCCATACTTGTTTGGCTGTGACAGCAGTAGAAGAGATGTTTCAACGGAATTGTACATTAAATATTTTACTCTCTGGGAATATGTTCAAATACTGATTATTGAGTGTATTCTAATTTAAGATGGATGTGCGCACAACGCATGAATACTTACGCTGCAGTATTGATAATGCTTTCATGTAGGTCTGTTTTAATTACGGGATATTATTCAAAATACTGTAAAACGTTTAATTGAGATGAGCCGTATGGCCAGCTAAACCCGATCTGGAAGGATATTTAAATTAGGCAACAGGTTCAACGTAAACATGGATTAGTTTATGCATTAGGAGATATACAAAGCACAAAAGATGAATAGAAACTATGCCCTCTCAAAAAACCTCCATTCGGAAAATTCTAGAACGAATTAGGTCTCATCCATTCCGCCAACATCACTGGCCCTACTTGTATAAGTACTAAATACGTTGTGAGTATTCCCACTTTATGTTCAACCTGTTACGGATTCAGTTACCATTCCCTTAATATCAATATGGATGGAACTTCATTTAAAACCAAACTTCCTGATAATTAGTTTTCTGAGGTGTAAAAGTGAGGAAATTTCAGGGCAAATTATTTTGCATTTCATACAGTCTATTCTAAGCAATTTTGTACTCTAGATGTCTTTTCATACTGCGTCAAAACCTCTAAAATTTATGAATTGACTTTTCCTCTCCTACTGCTTTAATGATTGGAATTCTAATCCCACTGTTTTCACGCTGGTGGCCTCTGTAACATATCACTTTTACACTATACCATGTTAAAGGTATTTATCTCCATCCTAACGTTAAGCTAGGATCTTTAAACAGTACCTTATATATATATGTTATATAATATATTAGATTTCCCAGTGCGCTACAAGCACCATCAACCAATAAGTGGTTAAGATCTCAGGATATAAGCACGTGAAATGCATCCGTCTTTCTTAATTTTCATAATAAGTAAACATTTTCTCCTTAAATGAGCGTGGTTCTTGACAATATACCGACGCCAACCTCCACAATGGGGGCTCAGGCTCGGGCTCGGCAAATGAACCACTGTTTAAAGTTAAATTAAAATTTAAAATGAAATCGTGCAACTAGAACGCGAACAGGCTAACGGTTTGGCTGACGCCCAAAAAATGGACGCTAGTGTAGAGACGTAAGTTGGAAATGATTTCTTCTGAGTACAGACGGTACGCCTAAAAAGTAGAAAAGTTTTGGACTTGAGTATATGAAGTGCAGACGGCACTTACTGCCGAACATTTGTTGTTGTTGTGCCACCATTCCGTTGGACTTGTTGCAGAATTTTAAAAAATCAATTAAAAAATAATAATAACAGACGGTTTACGTGTTTTGTGTTCCCAATTTGGATATACCATTGTTGGATATACCACTGCTGAAAAGAGGGGTAAGTACCTCCTCTCTTTACCTTTCAATTTATATCTGAAAATAAGTTTTATTCAGTGACTGTGCTACTTGAACTATATAAAGATGATCACCCTTAATGATATTCCTGTTGTGTCAAATTTTCTTAAAAGAGGAAATATTAAAACAATTAAGTTGTTAAACAGCATATTATTTAACGATGCATTTGATCGTAATTCAAGAAAAAAATTGAGAAGTTTTTCCTCATTTCCCAATGATTTCAATGTTGAAGATCGTAAGAAATTAATATTCGATTCTTTTTCTTTAAATGATTTGGTTTGTGTATTAAATGTGTTAGGTCTGGATACTAACGGTTGTAAAGAAGAACTCCTTAATAGACTTTTTCAATCTTTATCGAATCTAAATGAATTGCAAGCTTTAAACTGTAAATCGTTAAACAGCGACTCTGAAATTTCTGATGACGAAGCAGAAAAAAGTCCTACTTCATTCTTTCCCCCTTCTGTAATGTCTCCGGCTTTGAATCATAACATGTCTGCTAATACTTTCGACCCTTCCCTTTATTTTGTTTTGAAAGATCTCGGAAATTCACATCGAAAGTTTACTGGTTCTGATACGTATGATATAAAGTGTTTTATTCAAGACTGTGAGGAATCTTTTCTTTTTTTCCCATCGTTGAATGAACAGCAAAAAATAATATTCGCTAAAACTTTGATTGAAGGTCAGGCAAAGAGTTTTTTATATACGCAACGTAATCTTACCACATGGTTTTCATTTAAAAATGCTTTATTAGAAGAATTCCGCCATCAATTAAATTCTGCTGAGATTCATAGACAGTTAAGTAGACGTAAATTACGTCAAAACGAATCCCTTTTCGAATATTTTATTGCAATTAGAGAACTCGCTAGTACTTCCAATGAAATTATTGATGAATCTTCATTATTTGAATACTGTATAAACGGTATACATGATTACCCATCAAATAAAGCTATTTTATATGGTGCTAAATCTATCCCAGAATTTAAAGAGAAACTTCGTATTTATGAAAAAATAGTCAGTGATAAAAATAAAAAATCCTTTCCAAGAACAAATTCTCAATTCACTCAAGGACGCGGCATGAACTCAAAACATAATTTTCATAGGTCTGAAATCCAAAATGATAATGCACATAATAAACCAAAAATTTGTTTCAATTGTAATATGTCTGGTCATATTTCTCGTTTCTGCCCCGACAAACATAAAGGTTTGAAATGTAGTATTTGTAAAAGTTTTGGTCATATTTCTGCAAAGTGTACTAATAAACTTATTCCAAATCGAACTGATAATGCTGTGTCAACTGTAAATAATTCTCCTCCTTTGATATATAAAACTGTTACTATTAATGATAATTCATTTATTGCATTAGTAGATACTGGTAGTCAGAAAACAATTCTAACGAAAAATACATATAAAAAAATCGGTTCACCACCTTTAACTACTTTTCATGGATCACTTACAGCTTTTGGTAATGGACACATTACACCAATCGGTAGCTGTATACAAGAACTTACAATAGATAATCAGAAATTTATCACCAACTTTTGTGTTGTCAATAATGACACTATGACGTCAGATGCTATTATTGGCATGGATATTTTAGCACAGGCCGAAATAAAAATCAACACAGACGGTGTTAGATTAACAAAAATTTCGAATACTGAAACGGAAAATACCGAACAATTTTCGATTTCTAACATCTCAACAAATGATAAATTAGAACTTGAAATCGGATCAGATGTCACAAAAGTTCAACGAAACATTCTTCATAATTTGGTTTCAAGCTATAAGCCAAATAAGACTGAAACTACTGATATTCAGATGTCTATTAATTTAAAGAATGATACACCAATAACTCATAAACCACGACGATTACCTTTTGTTGAAAGAAAAATTGTAGACGACCAAGTGATGAAATGGTTGGCTGAAGGTATTGTTGAGCCATGCTCTTCTGATTTTTCTAGCCAAGTAGTTGTCGCCAGGAAAAAAGACGGATCCCCGAGAGTTTGTATAGATTATAGAAAACTTAATAAAAACATTGTAAAAGATAATTATCCCTTACCATTAATAGATGATCTGCTTGATAACCTCCAAGATGCAAATACGTTCAGTACAATTGATCTACGTAACGCCTTTTTTCATTTAGGAATAGAACCAAATAGCCGACGATATACATCATTTGTGACTCATAATGGACAATTTCAGTTTCTACGTGCTCCTTTCGGTCTTTGTACATCACCAACAGTCTTTCAGCGGTACATAAACACAATATTTAAGGATTTGATTATTAAAGGTCATGTTTTAATTTACATGGACGATGTCATTATAAAATCTAAAAATACTGAAGAAGGTCTCGAAAGACTTCGAACAGTGTTTTCACTCGCTTCCTCTTACGGCTTAGACATAAATTTTCAAAAATGCAAATTTTTAAGTAAACAAATAGAATTTCTTGGTCATGTTATCAAAAATGGTAAATTGTACCCGTCACCACAAAAAATCAAAGCTGTTATTAATTTCCCTGAACCGAAATGCCAAAAGGACTTACAATCTTTTCTTGGTCTTGCTGGATATTTTCGGAAATTCATTTTAAATTTCTCCATCATTGCACATCCTCTAACAGAACTTCTGAAGAAAAATCGTGAATTTAAATTTGCTGATAAAGAAATACAAGCATTTAATTGTCTCAAACAATGTTTATCTTCTCCACCTGTTCTAAACATTTACAATCAAAACGCTGATACCGAAATTCATTGTGATGCTAGTATTCATGGTTATGGATGTATTTTACTCCAAAAATCAATGACTGATAATGCGCTCCACCCAATATATTTTATGAGTAAGAAAACGACAGACGCCGAAACAAAATATAGCAGCTATGAACTTGAAGTTTTAGCTATTGTCCAAGCATTAAAAAAGTTTAGAGTTTACTTGTTAGGCAAACATTTCAAAATAGTTACTGACTGCAACGCGTTCGCAATGACTCTAAAGAAAAAAGATTTGTGTACTCGAATAGCGCGATGGGCATTGCAACTACAAGATTTTGATTATGAAATAGAACATCGCTCTGGTTCCAAAATGAATCATGTAGACGCACTAAGTAGATACCCAGTTATGGTCGTACAAGACAGTCTCGTAGCAAAAATCAAAACGGCTCAAGAACAAGACATTGAAATCCAAACTATCAGAGAACTTTTAAAAATTAAACCGTACAAAGATTACCTTCTAAAATCCGATATACTCTACAAGTTTGTAGATGGTGAAGAACTACTCGTTGTTCCTAAAAATATGCAGAATGACATTATACGCAGCGTTCACGAGCGTGGACACTATACTTCTAAAAGAACAGAAGAAGCACTCAAGCATCAATTCTATATCCCTAAAGTTAAAGAAAAAATAGACTGTTTAATTCAAAATTGTGTTCCATGTATTTTGGTTAATCGCAAATGTGGCAAACAAGATGGTCTACTACATCCTATCGAAAAAGAAGCCATTCCTCTACACACATATCATGTTGATCATTTAGGCCCATTTCCTACTACAAATAAGAATTATAGACATATTTTTGCCGTCATTGACTCCTTCACAAAATTTGTATGGCTTTACCCAACGAAGTCAACAGATGCTGCAGAAGTTATTGCAAAGTTAGAAAATCAAAAATACATATTTGGCAATCCATCTCGAATTATTTCTGATCGTGGTACCGCATTCACTTCTAAACAGTTTCAAGATTATTGCAGTACCGAAAACATTGAACATTTCCCAATCACCACCGGATTACCTAGAGCAAATGGACAAGTAGAACGTTTAAATTCTACAATCGAAACAGTCATATCCAAACTTTCCATAGACAACCCAGAAAAATGGTACATGCACATCAAAGAAGTCCAAAGAGTTATAAATTCAACATTTCAACGAAGCATTCAAACAACTCCCTTCGAATTACTGTTTGGTACTAAAATGAAGACACCACAAGATCTCAATATCACAAACTTACTTAATGAAGTAATCCAAGCTGATTTCGTCAACAACCGAGACGAGTTAAGGAAAAAAGCTAAACAACAAATCCTGAAAGTTCAAGATGAAAATAGAAGAAACTACAATCTCCGGCGAAAACCAGCAACTATTTTCAAGCTTCATGATCTTGTCGCCATCAAACGTACTCAAATTGGACCAGGACTCAAACTAAAACCCAAATATTTAGGTCCGTACAAGATAACGAAAATCAAACCGAACGACACTTACGTTGTTCAAAAGTGTGGCTTTTTTGAAGGTCCAGCGAAAACTAGTACGTGTGCTGAATATCTCAAGCATTGGACTATTGACGCTATTACCTGATGAACTAATGAAATGACATTTTCATTCGAACTTTGAAAAGACATTTTTTTCCCTTATTATCTTTTTTTTGTATTATAACAGAGTGAATTTCATTTTTTTCATTATTTTGTGTATTTCTAGTGTATTAATTTTTCTTTTCAATTTTTCAGATATTGTGAATTAGCTTAAATTTTTTGAATTATCCTAATTGTTTATATTCAACCATAGATTAATCAACTTTTAAGTAAGTATGTTCTTTAATTTTCAATTGTGTTATTATTTTGTTAATATTGTATGCATATATATTATTGTTTTAATTATACTTTTACTGGCTCACCTGAGGTCAGGTGATATTGTCGGATGGCCGATTGTGGGAATTGTCCCGGTGCGCTACAGCAGCGCCACCTTCAACTCAGATTAGATGGTTAGATCTCGAGGTGTAAGCACGCTGAAATGCGTGTCCGTCTTTTTCTTTAATTTTTCATATGTAAATAAACATTTTTCCTCCTTAAATGAGCGTGGTTCTTGACAATATACCGACGCCAACCTCCACATATATATATATATATTTGTGTGTGTATGTAAGTGTGTATGAATGTGTGTAATTCTTCAAAATGAAATTTAAGTTTATTTAGAATATGATACCATTCATATATTTACTTTATAAAAATAATATTCAATGTTTTGGGCCAAACGTTTCAGGAAGTTTTAAAGGTGTGATTATTGTGCATTTATTTTCCTACAATAATTTTCTGAGTGAAAATATTAGGATCCATCCTCATGTATTTTAATTCAAATCCTGAAACAACATTTTAAATTACTTTATCTCCATTCTGAGAATCTTTATCTTCATATTAGTTTCAGAATTTTCAGAATTTTTTTTAAATTCAATTATTCTGATGATTCTTAAATTTATAATTAATTCATTATTCTTAATTTATATGTATTTAGTTATTCATTTTTATTAAAATTGATATTTAATTTTTATTTATATTGCAACAATTTTGATATTTATTTTTTCTAAGTAATATATTACGTACAAGTGTCTTCTGTAATACTAGAATTTTATTTTAACCTCTGTAGACCCAAGTTCATATTTTTCAACCAACTTTTATGTAATTTGAGATTATTCTTCCTAATAGAACTACAAAATACCACATACAGTCAATTTTCAAGAAAATAAAAAAAAAATCTGAGTTTTTTGAAACGGCTATTATATTGGACACAATCATCTGACTAAGACCCAGTGTCCAATGGAATAGACATGGATGAAAACGTAGCTATTGTTTGAAAATAATTCACGAAAATACTGAAAAAATGACTAAACTTTATTATTTCAATAGTGAAAACTAAATATCATTTGCTTCAGTATCAAAATATTCAGGTGAAATACAAAAAAAAAAAAAAAAAAAAAAAAAAAAAAAGCAGTGTACGTATAATCGATCTTCTTTTTTCCGTAGATTGCTAATTTCAAAACATAATTTAACAAACATCTTACCGCTTTTTTTAAAGTTTGGTTGTATAGATAAAAGCACCATACGATGCAGTATACTGTGGAATTTTAGGACTTAAATCTGTAATGATTTATTTTACTTTCAAAATGTCCATTAGAATTGTCGCTGGTTCTTAGGAGGATATAATTTGCTGTTACAGATGTCATTAATTTTGTATTTTATGTTTTGCCTAGTGTAGAATAATCCAACAGCTTTTAGTTTTATAAAGATCTTACAACATTCGGAGCATAATTTTTATGCATTTTTGTTTTTTATTTCGAAAATACTTTGATTCACCGTATCTAATACATTTGGTAGCGCAACACAGTATTTAAAAAAGATAATTCAAATGATGTTATATAGATTATAATGTTTTAGTTTGTTACGTATAATTACTATTAAAGGGTTATTGATTAATTGTTGACAGATTTCTTATTAATGTCGTGGAAGTGACTCGAGGGCTTCATAATTTTGAATTGTGGTCAAGTGACGAGGATGTTCTGCCAGCTGGCAAATCCTCTCCAAACTTCCCCACCATACCAATGAGAGGACCTGGGATCTCGAAAATTTTATAGTGCTGCAGTCCCGCTATCACGACGGGGTTTTAGTAGCCACCACTCCAACGCAGTCACCAGTACGCGATCATGATCACTAGGCTACTGCAATCATGTTAATTATCTAAAGTACTTTCTTTCGATAGAAACTATGAGTAACGCAAATTAAAATTACTCACAGTGTATTAAATTATAATAAATTAGTTTTACTCTTAAATTTACTTAAGATTTTAAAAAGTAAAATAATTTTCATTTCGATTCCGAGTAAAACCATGTCAGCGTCAAAATGAAATACTTAATAATCATTTCCTTATAAAACACGAAAAAACATTTTTAAATAATATTGCAGTATGTATACTATTTCGAAATGTTTGTGAAATGTACTACAAGAGACAATTTTATAAACACGAAAATAAATTTATGAATGCTATTTTCAAAAATTAAAAGAAATTTTCATATTTTTTTTTCTAAGAGCAATTGTAAACTTTTTTTGGTTAAAAGAGTGAATGCTTTTAACATTTGTATTAAATTTTGTCGAATAAACAATGCAGGGCAGACTCTCAGTGGAATTATTTTCTAAGGGAAGAATTTTTGACGTAATAAAATTTTAGGAAAAATCACGTCGGTAAACATGTTTTATATCTGTTTGTGTTAGTTTACTGTCTACAATTGTATTAGAAAAATAATTTAAGTATTGAAGGTAGAGCATATATCTTTTGATTAAACTTTGAAAGATTTATTTACTAATTAGGTAGTCAATAGCTTTTATGTTAACAAGTAGAAGAATATTTTGTCTTATATTTTTTGAAATTAGATGCAATTTTTACGAATGTATCAATGGTTTTTCAGATAAGAATGTGGAAAAAATATTAACAATTATTCTTTCCTCCGATAAAGACTGATAAATGTTTCAAATATTTAAACATGTTTTTTAAAAAAAAATCTGGTGTTTTTAGTACATTAATTGGGTTTTTATTTAGTTTTTTTAAATATGATTCATATTATAAGTATGATTTATATGTTAGCTCTTAAAATTCCTGATCCGGAATACTTCACTAAATTCAACGACAATATCCTAGAATAAATTCCAAATATTATTATTTTTTTTAACCTTCATGACTTTTACAAAATAAGTTTATGTTTATAATTCTTATTTTTTTATATTTTGGTGCATCATTGAATTCCACAAAACATTTTCAACCACGAAATTCTCATTAAAATAGTAGAAATGTTCTGAAAACAATTTAATCCAAACAATGTTTGCTGAATGAATTATCTCTATCATTTTAATGGTGGAGTTTGAAACAATGAAAACCTTCTAAAAATTAATTGTATTATTAATCCTAAATAGGGCTCAGAAGAGGATTGATTTGTTATTAATAATTACAGAGAGAAAATCCTTTCATGTTCGAAAAACAATTGCACAAAGTGAATAAAATTCAAAATGCATAATTTTTTTTTAAAATGGAAGGAAATCAAACGTTATGAAAAACATTCCAGAATTCAAGCATTCAATAGCAATTTCTCCAAAATTGAAGTATGACTAAATCTTCATAAAGCGATAGGATTTAGGACACAATCCAAGAGTTCTTTCAAGAGTAATATTGTAAAAATGAAATGGTGTTGATATCCTGTCATAATTAATTAATTAAATTGGCCTTTGTGAACGATACATCAGCAATTTTGAAAACTAATAAACTGCATTTGAATAATACGAAAATTGTAAAAGCCTTTAAGAAATTATACCTAATTATATACACTGTGACTTAATCATATGAAGCAACAAAATGAACTATGAACATAAATATTTTTATTTTCTTGTTCGAAACGAAACATGTATTTTCAAGTGATATACGGTATGAAGGTATGAAAATAGAAATATAGATTTTAAGAATGGAGTAAATAAGTGATTTTTCAAATGAGCTTTAATTTTTTTCCCAATTTTTGTTAACGCTTTGTATTCATATTAACACCTTCCAGATCTCTCCATACATGGTCATGAAATGAAGTAAGTTAAGATTATGTAAATGTTTTGACATTTAAATTGCTATAAAATGGTTTAAAATAACGAAAAAGAATTCTTCTGTTACATATATTTACAAACATAATCTTATAAAAATGTAGATATTTTGTTAAGTGCTTTAGCATTCATTCGGCATCTAGAGTATTGATTGTGAGCATTAACACGTTGTGAAACATACATTAGATACACTTTCATGCATCAATTTTTTTATTTCTAGCATTTATGTTGTACATGCATGTATTATTGTATGAGTAGTTTCGTATTTGTTGCATAAGGCATACTAAAAAAGAAGATGAATTACGTTTTCAAATGACAAAAGTTCATAAGATGTCTATTTACTTCAAAACGTAGGATTATATAAAATAGGTAAAGAAGAAGAACTTTGTAATTTCACAAAGAAGAGGTAAACCTATAACTTTTATAAAGTAAGTCTGCAATAATTAATAAAAATCATAAATTATTATCAATATATTTAAAGAAATTGAGCTTTTATTACTATTTGACATCCATCTTTTAGCTGAAAGAATACATTAAGACAATTAGTTGCGAAGGTCATTCAGTAAGTCCTTAAGAATCCAAGAGATAGTGCTAGTAGCATCAGAAATTATTTCTTTATTATGCAGTCATGACTCACTAGACACCTAAGTCTGTTGTTACTCAGATTCGAGATCATAACTCCTAACGTCTCAAAAATTCTTCGTCGTAACTTTTCCGGCCGATGAGACTAGCTTTTTCGGAAAAGATTCACTAGAAGTAAACCAACGTTTTGATATTTGCTTGATTTCAGGAGCATAATGATGAATCCAGGACTCAGCAACTGTGACAACATGATGCAAAATGACGGACGTCGATAGCTCTACGAGGCAGCAATCAAATTTTGATTTGGCATCAAATGGCTACCGGCCAAAACTAACATATTAATCAATGTCGAATTTCTTTCAGCTGCATTTAATCTGATGGTAACTCTCAATAGTAGCAACAATTTACCTTAGAGATGTCACCTATCTTCAAATGCAAGTACTTTTTGAACCACCTTCGTATTACTTAGATTGACTTTAACGCTATATTTTTTTATTAGATACAAATTTTATATCCTTTAATAAATATGAAACTATCGCCATGAGTTGAAAGTAAATATATTCAGTGGGGATAAATATGCTGCATTTAAAAATGATTGGAATTTCTTTTTTTAAAAAAGATAGATTTCGTTTATCAAAGATGATTTTTTTTTTTAAAAAAAATTAAATATGAATCTTTGATGGATCAGCAAAATATTTTCAGATTCTGAGAAATTTAAGACTGATGGAATTTGACTTTAGCATGTGAAACGTTTCTAGATATTTCTGTCTGAAATCTGATATTTTTTCCTGTGTTATTCGTGCCGATAATATAAATATTGGAGGTTTTTGGTGGTTTAATCTGTTATTTTCTATAGAAAGTGGTTAAAATATAAAATAATCTATTTCCGAGATAACTATATTTTGAGCCTTTCTATACGAAAATATCTCTTGTTTATGTAACTTGTATTTTCCGTTTTCGATTTAACTTATGAAGTTATCGAACACAAGAAAAATAATAAAACTTCAACCCTTCAAAGAACATTCAAATGCATATATTAACTGTTTAATTTAATATATGTTTTATTGGTTGCTAAAGAAGAATTTTTATGAAAAATATATTTCTCTTTAATGAAAAAATAATTTAATACCTTATAAAATTTTTAATCAATATTAAGTAGTTGATATACAGTAAAGATTCCGATCCAGAAAATTTACAATAAAAAAAAATGAGAAGTCTATAGATTCTTTTTTTCAAAAGATATAATTTATCTTTTATTTTTACTTTATATTGTTTAACCAGGATTTCTATTCGAGGCACCGATAATGTTTATCTTTGCGAAGATTCAACAGCCACATTAATCAGAAGTGCCTAAAGTGGATCAGCTATAGATTTGTTGTTTGAGCAGTTAATTTTTTCTAATCGATAATGATGCACAAAGGAATCTAATACGGCCGATTAAATTCTGAGGTCACTTAGTTGGTATTTCTCTTCATCTTTGTGGCAGCAATCTGCTTTAAAATCCGACTAATTTTCAATAACACGTCACTTTTGTCCTCAGTTGTGTTAGGCCGAGGTTATTTTCCTTTGTATGCGGTCATGACTTTCAAAAATAGTAACTTAAAAACATCCATAAAATTTGTAATTGTATTTACAGGTAGCAGAACTAATTATGCTCTCAAGTCACAGCAGCAGAACAGGATGTTTCAAGATTGAATACTATAAACATTATATTTATTTAAAAAGTTTGTATAGTAGAACTCCTATTATCTGAAAAATAGTTCTCTAGATCAAATTGAGAGCAAAAATATCTTACAGTAATTTTATTGACACAATTTAACTTACAATAAATTTCTTTATCCAGGTTTTATCTTCTCATACTATACATGAAGAGTTACATATTCATCATGATTTTGAAAAACAAGAATTTATCAGGTTGTGGCGAAATATATAAAATGAACATAAAATATTATAATTTATATTTCTAAAATATTACTGATTTGTGAATTGAAAAAGGGATTTACGATTGAAAATACTATTACGGAATCTAAGACAATAATATTTAGAATAGCAGTTACAGAAACCTTTACCAAAAGTAATAATCATATATATATGTTTAATTATTATGGAAATAAATCATTTTTTAAAAACTGATTCTTGTATGTTATTCAGTTATGAGTGATAAATTTTAAATTTATTTTTAAACATGTAAAATATCATTTTCTTCTTTTTAGAATATCTTATAAATATTCCTTAGAATCATAACGTAAACTGTTAACCTACCCATTATTTATATATATAATGATTTACTTTCAAGAGCTAATAGAGTTTTCTAAATTCGTTGCCTCCTCATGTGCATAAGCTTCAAAATAAACAAATTTTCCAATCGGAACTTTTCCATACAAAAACAATTGAATAGGTTTCATAATATTTGTCATAACGAAAATTGATTATGAACATCTTTTGAAACTATTTTCAGGTAGTCACATGAGTAACGACAGATCAGCCAATACTTCAAAGAGAACCGAGAAAATGCATGAAAACGATTTAAACTATCAACATTGTCAACTCTTTTTGAAGTTCCTTTTCAATATTCAACTAATGTGACGCGTATATCGATTAATCCTTTTTGAATAGGTTAAATAATTAGAAAGTGATGTCATTATTCTATTGGATATATCTATGCTTGAAATTTTAATGTCTTTGTTATCCAAATCTTTTAAGTGGAGAATAAAGTTAATTTAATCGAAATTTCAGGCCTTATATAAGATAAAAATCAACAACTTTTTCGGAATTATCTCCCACATATATTAACATCTTATATTTCTCTCTCTCTCTCTCTCTCTCTCTCTCTATATATATATATATATATATATGCAAATAAATATTAATACTTGATAAAATTCATATAGAGATAATCAAATTAAATTTAAAAATAATTAATTGAGTAACATTAAAAATGGAATTAAACTATGTTATATCGCTTCTGTAAAAGGGAAGACATACACTGTTTAGACATGCTTTTTGAACACTCATAATCAGTAACAGCTCTATTAAAGTAAAGGCTTTACACCTAATGAAATAAACTGAAGAAACAAAATTAGCAACAGTTAAAAATGAGGAAACCAAAGAAAAATATCAAAAAACTTCTGTTTAAATCAAAATTTAATGAAAATTACAACATAAAAAAATTACGAGCTCTAACACATAAAGAAACTGGAATAAAACTCATTCTTCTCTAAGAATCTTTAACTATGCCATTTTGTTTCTATACGTATAATTACCACCAAAATTCGAATAATTAAACGTCTAAATACATATAAAACTTAAAAATTAGAAAAAAAATTATAATATTCGTTAAAATTAATTTTTTAACAAATATTATAAAAACATTAAAAATCTAAAAGTCAACAAATAAATAGAAATTAAACATGAATTAAGAAAGAAGTGAATTATTCTATTTTATAATTTTAACAATAAATGTATTTAATACTTTTTAATTTTAATGATGTTAATAAAAATTAATTGGAAAATTAACCTTTACAAGATTATGAAATAATTTATTTAAATTACTTTAAAAATTTAAAGACACATTAATTAATTTAATATTCCAAAACAAATTAAATAATATATTTCCTTAGATATTTAAGCATAAAATGTTATTAAAGTAAGGAACTATATTAATTGGAAGAAAAAATTTCTCTTTGTAAAAAATATTACTAATAATTTTGTTATTTACAACTTTTACGTTCATGTCTGAATAATTTATTGCATAAGAATTTCAATTAGTATTAATCAGATTTAAAATAGGAGAATGAAAAAGGAAAAATTCCGTTTAAATTCATGTTTAAAGTTATTCTGAAAAAAAAATCTTATGAACTAATCAATACGAAATATAATTAATGAGACTCACAAAACTGTCAATATTAACTAATCTGCAATTACTAAATGAGTTAAAAAGTTAAAATAGCATGTTAAATGACATTTATACTTAGGTGTTCCAGACAAGACACATATCCATTCTAAATAGTTTCTTATTCCTTTCAGTAGTATTAAATTTTACTTTATATATATATATATATATATATATATATAATGATCAGCTTTCGCATAAAGATTGCGACAAAAAAACACCATCATCACATGCATCAGTACTCGTTCTTCGTTTTGTATACGTATACCCTTTTTGCTCATTCCCGAGCGACAAGGCCACTCGAAGCGACATCTACTGGAAGAACAAAGTCATACATACTTATATATATATATATATATATATATATATATATATATATATATATACAGCATTGCTGATTTAAATAAGTCAATTTTTCTGCATGAGGGGAAGTTCTTAATTCAAATAACGATATTAAGTAGCTCAAAAGGTCAATTGAATGTGAAATGAACTTGATCCTGTTACAATCTTAAAGAATATATAATGCAAGAAATAGATATTTTATTGATGCATGTGTGAGACGAAAACATCTTCGGGATTACGAAAAAGTGAAGAAATAGGTTCTAAAATAATTCAAGCCAACGCAATTCTTGGCCGGTTTTCAAAAGACATGGAGAGAATTTTGAAATGCACATTGAATAGCATGCGGATTCTTCGCGATATTCGAACACAATTGTTTACTTTGGAATTTCACTAATGATAAAGATTTATGTCTTTTAATTGTATTTGACTAACACTATCGGGAAGCCATTTTACCCCTCTATGTGAGCTAGGTAGAGGATTTTTCAAAACACCAAGAACTTGACAATATTCTCTTTTTGTCATTTCAAGAGTTCATTCTTAACTTTTAAGTATTTCAATTCTTTTTTTTACTTACCTTTTGATGCATTAAGGATAATTGAAGAATTTTAATCTAATTGTTGAAAGTATGGCGCAAATCCTAAATCTTTTCTCTGGTTGACTACACTTATTGTATTGATCCTGAGATTGACGGCGCTTAAATTTATTCCTATAGTATTAATTATTTACAGGGATGATCATCCATTTATTTGCCAAATTTGAAATAATGTGAAGAATCAGTTCAAGATGTTAAGAAATAATTTTACTATTTTCTTCATTTGATTAATAAGACGAAAATTGGCGGAAATAACCGCATCGATCTGAACACCGAGAAGTGTGCAATATCTCATTCCAAAAAGCAAGATGTTTTTTTTTTTTTATTTCTATTCTTCTTCGAAACTATACTGAATTTAAACAGTAAATACAGAAAATTCATGTGACTAACATTTAAAATTTTTGGTATTAGTCTAAATAACTGCAAAATTCGAGATGTAAAGCATTTCTTGAGTTGAAATTAGAAGAGGAAAGAAAGTGTGGTAAGAAAATAACATGTTTTGTATCATCAGCTGAAATGCTCGAAATACACTGCTTCCATTGACATCTATGAGTCATAGAAAAATATTTTAGTATTGGCAGGACGTCAAACCGGTAAGCACCTGCGTTTTTTTTTATCACGTGTATCTTGTATGGGAATTTGTCGCCGCCAGATGAACTTAGATTAAAGTGAAGATCAGGGCCATAAAATGGTTGATACCCAGACGTTGTGCAATATACTGACAAGAGAATTTTGAACTGTTTTTTTAGATTATTCTATGAAGGAATTTTGCGAATGTAAAAAAGGAATTCTACTTATTACAATTTTGCCATCATTCCAATTTACGGAATTTTGAATTATCAATTTCTCTTCACTGAGAAAAAACAATTTTTTAAAACTCTAAATAACGTCAAAATAATTAAAAGTGTAAATCTTTTACTAGCAAAAAATTAAAGATCGATGAAAATCATATTTACCCTATATTTATGAAAAAATCTATGATAATAAGAATTTACGTATATTTAAAATATATCAAGGAACTTAACCGAAAGATTAGTTAAAGAAATAAATATTATCTTAAGCGATAAAAAAAATCATTTCCAAATTCTATCATTAAATAAAATATATTGCATTCCTTATTAACTTCATATACCACTTAGGGGTTTATCTTCTTCAGTTTAGTACAGGCCATAATGCCCCCAATAAACCGTAAATATATTTTCTTTCTCTTGGGTTTTACTATCTTTGGTAAACTTGGGTGATGTACACAGAGAGTGTCAAACAGATTTTACTCTATTTTTTTATTTTTATTTTTACCTACCAGTTAGTATCTTTTTTTACATATTTCTAACGTCTGGATCACAAACAGACGCTTTAGGCGCAACTGAGCTAGATTTGGTTGTTGAGTCATTTAAACTTCACCTTTCACTCATACTTCCTCATTAACTTGAAGCATCCAAATCGTCAATGGAGTTTAAAAACAATGTTAAAATTTTTATAATGGTCTTTAGCCCTGGAGTCTTTAATATCAAAAATAACTTTTGTGCTAATTAATACATATCTTTCACGTTTTATTTATTTATTTATTTATTTTGAAAATTTGAGTTGTATTAGTAATATAAATTTAGACTTAGTTCTGGAAGAAAATATAGATGCAAAGTGATGTTAATAATCTTATACTTTTTGTAAAGAATTCGTTTCCTTATAAACATGTTATGTATTGGTACAGAATGATATTAACTTATAGTACATTAATTCAATAAGGCAGCATTTACTATACTTTTACGTCTTGAAACAACATAGATATTAAGAAAAATCATTAATAATTTAGAGTTCATAACTTTTGTAGAATTTTTTTTTTTCACTAAAAATGTATGATATTGAGCAATCGAAAAAGTGCTAAAATGTCCATTGATCAAGATGAACTCAATTTTTTCCCTTAGCAATCTACTTAATTAAAAATATAAACATAATAAAGCATTTTATTATGTCTTCATTAAGTTTTAATAAGTAATTCGTATAAAAAGTGACAAAGTAAAGCATATCCTATACAAAATAGTTTTAGTATAATTATAGGAAAACATTTCTTCCATAATGAAAATGCAATTATTTCTGAACGTAAGCAAAAAGTAAATAAAGTCTTTAGATAGGCAAAAAATGGGGTTTTTTTTGAAAAAAGTTTTATTTATTTTCAGCAGCTAAAGATAAATTGTTTTGAAGCAGCATTTCAGTTAATGAAGTCGATGCAGTAACTTATTAGAAATGAAAAAAAATTAATATGGTAACATAAAAACCATAATGAAACCTGATATTTTTAAGGCTATTGTAATAAAATAATCATTTTTGTTATGCGTTAATAGAAATTGTCTTTCTCTCTCGAAAAAATGTTACGTATTAAATTAGATTTTTTTACACCCAGATTTATTAAGAACGTTTTACAAGATCACAGTTACCTTAAAATTTGTTACACAGGTAGTGCTTATTGCTATTTCTTCATTTAAAATGCTTTTAGATGTATGATAATATATATTCTTAAGACTTATTTCAAGTCTTACAAAATGTACTGTTTTTAAACAATTTTATGGTCTAATCACTTCAAGTGATAGAACAGAATCCTATGGACATTAAATTTACGGAAACTCAATTCGCGTTTATTAAAGACTAATAAACTAAATTATTTATTTTTATATGTATAATTCAAAATCAATATTAATTAAATCTCAAAAAAAATTTCATTTTCATGTAATTCAAGTACTATGAAATATTTCAAATCTAAGCAATCAAAGCTTTACTACTTCATGACTAAAATGAGGAAACATGGTAAAATAATATAATTAATATGTTAGAATTTTTCAATAATTATAATAACTGCCTATTCGGATGTTTTCTCCAATTCAAATGATTTCATAATTAAAACAAAGTTATTGGACAAACTTGCATATGAGATAAAACTCTATACTTTTAAAGTGCTTAGTTTCCCTTACACTAAATATAAATAGAATACTACAAGGTAAAAATAAAATTGTAAATCTTTAGAAAACTATTGACTCTAATAATGAAAAGCTTCAAACGAAAAGAGTGGAAAAAGCATACTTCTATATATAGTATTTTCTTTTCTTTTTGAGTTTAGTTGATATTGCATTATTGTTTCTGCGTAAAATGAAGCTTCTTCGTTCATCTAATCATTTAATTTGAAGTGTTACATCATTTATAAATTCTCATCGTTTTAAAAATATTTTTAGTCATTAGTAATAAATTTTGATTTATAAATCGGAAACTATTTTTGTATTTATATTATGATATTTTATTTAAATTACTTAATAATCAAAATTGATTTTTACTGTAAATAAAATGATTAATAAACTAAAACTTAAAAAAGGATGTCAGTTTGTCCAAATAATATAAACGGTATGTTTTCGCACTAAAATTATGAAAAAGTTATTTATTGCAATATACACTCATTGTCACAAAACATCAATACATGATGTGATACGATCGGGCATTGAGACATACAAGCCATGTTTGATGTCTTGCGACCTCTCGTTCCACAGTTCTTGTAAACTTGACTTTAATTCGACGAAACTCGTTGGCTGTCTAACTTGTAGTCCTAAATGATCCTAGTTATGCTCAATCAGTGACAAATCTGGGGATCGCGCACGCCAGAGAAGGGTGAAAATGTAGCAGAAGCAGTCCTGAGAAACCTTTGCTGTGCGTGGACGAGCATTGTCTTGTTGAGAAATAGTTCCTGGGAGCCCTGATATGAGTGGTAATACATGTGTCTGAAGTTTGTCAAGAGCTCAAAAAACGTCAAAAAAAATGACCTGTTTCCATTCGGTTGAAGTCGAATCCCTCCGAGCACGATACCACATCATACGGAGTCACCAATGAGTGGGTGTCAATGGTAGTACACGTAATGGGTGCCACGATGGAGACTTTCCGACGGGCAGGTGACTTATAATGCTACGGACTGACATAGAGGCTCTTCGTGAAGGTGCTACCTGTGTATGGATGGTGACAAAGAGACAGTTGACGCTATGAGTGTGTGTCGTATGATGTGATGGTTTTCTCGACTATATGGAGTCCTGAGCCAGGTCACTGTGTAGCAGACCGTCTTTTTGCTCACTTGACCCAACACCTCCTCAAAGTAAACTCAGAACAGTCAAGGTGGCAAGCTATTCGCGAAACTGACTATCCAGTTTCTATCATCCCTATGATTCTTCCCCTCTAGTACTATGACAGCTGCTCAAATTGTCTCCGGTGGTGGCCTAATGGTATCTCTAAATAAAAAGCGCCTTTCTGCAAGAGATTAAATACCCGCGACCAAATTCTGCTTACCTGTTTCATAATCCAAGGAGAACAGAATTCAACTCCCTCTGATGGTATTACGCAATGCGTTATCACTCTGCATTTCTAATCATTTACATATCTGCCTAACACAAATCTACATGCCAAGTTTCATAACAATCCCACTCGTACTTCTTGGTGCAAAAATATTTATGGTAATATATATAACACATCTATCAATAACTCCCGAGACTAACCCAGAGATGGCGCTCGTAGTAAACCAGTAACCAGGTCTTTCTAGAGTACTAACCTTTGCTTGAAACGTGTCAAAATTTTAAGTCGATCGGACCAGGAAAAAGGTTTTTTGAAGTGAAGTGAAAAAGGTTTTTTCCAAGTGGGTGCCGCGATTGCTTTCGATGGAACAAAAACAGCAACGAGTCGATGATTCAGAAAGCTGTTTATCGCTATTTACTCGCAACAAAAAAGATTTCTTGCGAAAAAAAATAAAAAATAAATAAAGAAAGAAAAAAAAAATTTGGGGAAAAAAAAAAAAAAAAAAATTGAAAAACGTTTGGAAACGTTTGTATCACCCTAAAAGGTGATTAACAAAAGGTGTTATGTTGATGAATAAAAAAAAATTTTCCAAAAAAAATGTTGTTTTCAATGTTAGACTCGGGAGTTATTGATCGATGTGTTATATATATATATATTATGTCAACGAGTATATTTCGATTAAAGGTGTTCCAGTTTGTTATAATGAATTAGTTCCTTATTTTTCATTAATTATATAAAACGTAAAATCTAAGAGGAACAAGAAGATACAACACAATAGAAAAGAAGCATAACTAGATATTGTACTCCTATATGACCATTTGAAATAAAAGTTAAATTTAGAGGAAAATGTCTTAAACCAAATTAAACTTTAAGGTATCCGCCTA
This sequence comes from Nephila pilipes, assembly GCA_019974015.1. Lineage (NCBI taxonomy): Eukaryota > Metazoa > Arthropoda > Arachnida > Araneae > Nephilidae > Nephila > Nephila pilipes. Next base: position 31,894 of record BMAW01062901.1, read on the forward strand.
CCTTCGAAGAATATTTTTTAAATAGTTGAAAAAATAACTTTTTATATACATTATACTATAATATATGGTTGAAAACTTAAAATACAATGTAAAATTTGCATAAATTAATAATTGTTTAATATTTCAGCTCAAAAAATACATAAAAATAGTAGTAAAAGGGCACTTGTGCAAAACACCAAAACTGAAATTTAAATAAAGGCATTTCAATTCTGTCAATTTTATTATGATGAATTGAATCTAATTTGAGAGTTGTGCCTCTCTCACAATTATAACCCTGAAAATTAAATATTTATAGAAAGTCGTACTTTACCATTCAGAAAAACCGTATAAATTTGTGATAAGTTATGACTTTTATCGTCAATAAAATGCAAAGTAATCTCATTATAACAACAGGAGAGGTTCTAGTCCTGAATTCACCTTCATAGAATATTCCATGAATGTTTCACAATATTATATACTTAACTGTTTTCAATACCATGTTTTGCTCTGAAGCAAAATATGAAAATCTTGATTTTAAGAAAAAGCTGAAAATACATTTCAACCCAGAAACTTACCTAATCAAATAAACATTTAGCATTAAAAGGACCCTGATTTGTAAAGTTCAGTATCTTTATTACTTTAATAACTTATCTTTTTCTTCCTGGAGGCCTTTAAAACTTTTCTACGCTTATATTTAACAGGTGTTGTATAACGCTTCAATTCCCTGATTCGATTGTAATCTCACGTTTTGTATCCCTTTATAGTGAAGTAGCCCGGACTTTCAATGTTCAGCTTATTTAAGAATTTTAAGCAGCCTTGATGTCCTTCTTTAAATTGTACAATTGCATCATACATACCCAATTTCACAGTTTTCAAACAAACTAAAACTTCCTTTATTACTCTTTATCATATTACACCGTTAAAATATTCATTTGCATTTTGGGTCTTAGGAAACTCATGTTGCCTGTTGGAAGATATTTTAATGGCAATATTACGTAAAATAGCAATGAAAAACAAACATTAAAGCTCCATTTCCGGTAGCAGAATGCTACTTCCAGTTCCAAAATTAGAGACAGACTATTATTAAAATCCTCATAACTTAAGTTACATGTAAGATAGAAACAAAATTGAAACTTTTCCAGAGAGCTAAGAAATCGGGCGTTAACAATAGACCATAAATAAAAAAAATCTACTTTTTGATCGAAAATCGTGTTTTAAAAGTAGGCGGATACCTTAATATACTTTTTTAAACTTGTCAAAATGTTACAATCGATATAAGGATGTTCAGTGATATTATTTCATTGCATTAGCAATAAGATATTCTTTAATGGAGCAAACCGAAATGCATTTTTGTAAAATTTACTGTTTCTAAAACTCTAAGAGATATAACATTTTTCTGGATCCTTTGAAATTTCAAGAACCATTAAAGTGTAATTCTCTTTTATGAGTCATCCTCATATACATTAATATTAAACCAGGTGACCGAATTGGGAAATTAAAGCATGTAATGTAGTGCATTTTAAAAATCTTATGATTTATTGTAAATTAGAAAACCCAAATTTATTTTTTAATTCAGTCTTAAAATTGAAAACAAAATCTTAGTAATGAATAATTAATTAAATAAAATATTTATACGCTTCAGAAAAAAAGTTCAGCTTTGTAAGAGTTTGATATGAAATAAGTACTACCTATAATTTTGTAAAATTTATAAGTTGTTATGGGAAAAGGTATTTTAGAATTTATAAGATCATTTTAGATTAAAAATTTCTTCAAGGAATATTGATATACCTGCATAATAAAAGATGTTTACTATCTTCCTTAGACAGGCATCAAACATTAAAATGCAATGTTAAGCCCTGCTTTGAGGTAAATAGAAAATATTCTTCAGAATTATGAAAAATTCTTATATTCTGCATGAAACGTAGTGACGTAAATGCTTCTGAAGTCTAAGACTCTCTCCTCCATTAAATATTACTTTCAGAAGGAAAACGGGTTTTACTATCCTTGTTATTATTCACTTCTTGAAGATATTCCACAAAAATAAATGTAACAAGATGAAAAGTGTCACAAAGTTTGACAGCCTTGTTTAAGTTGAATATATTTGAAGGACTACTTTTAAATTTATACTGAAAGGTATATTCAATAACTTACGGGTATGTATGCTATGAGATAAATATTTCAAACTCTAAGCTTTTCTAAAAATTCAAATTTCAAAATGGATTCGCTGAATTCTGATTTAACGAGTCCATTTTCTAATGGGACACTAGACATTTGGATTTTTTGACAATGAATTTAATATCATTACGCTAATATCATTTTGAGCTTTTAAAGATAACAAGAATAATTCACTCAAATGAGTTCATTCGTATTCAAGACTTAATATATTTTTCACATTAATTTTCTGACTTTAGATTTAAAATTGAGTATAATTCAAGAGTATATTAGTGAATTATACTCACTAATATACTTATTATAAAATCTTTAATTCACCATTTTTCTGAAAATTAATGAACTTCTTGTATAAATCTTATTGTTTTTGTATTTTGTGCTATTGTATATTTGTGACTCTCTATTTTTATGTACAAATTACGTATTGAAATGCAAATAGCAAAATTATTATAGATCAACGTATGCCTTTTTAATTTTTATTTGATGTATTATTAGTTACATTGAAACATGCAATAATAATATATCGTTCATTAAAACAGTTTTTAAATTTAAGCGTTTTTTAATTCCATAAATTCAAGATTATAAAATGTTTAACAAGTTTCCTTATAAATTTTGTTTTTTTATAGTATAATTCTTAATGAAATTAAAATAAGAATATTTTACTTCCTTTCCTTTTCGAATTCAGATTTTTCAATTCTTGCTAAAACAATACAAGGCGCTGAAAAATTTCGAAAAGAATTTAAATTATTCTCTTTAAGATTACTCGGTACTCTGAGGAACAAAAATTATATATATATTGATCTTCAACGAATAAATTACTACCCAAATACGCATACGTAGACAAATAATATTTTCAGTAAATTAATTTTAAAAAAAGTATTCTGTCTTTAACTCAATGTAAAATTTGATGTTATGTTTCGATTTACGAAAACTCTATGTCTTACAGTTATTTTATAAGTGTTTATAAATCATTTTATTCTAGACTGTAAGTTTTATAAATACTAAAGTATTCAATATTTAATTAGAAAATTTTTTGTAAAAAGAATAAAAAATCAGCTGTAATATATTAAAACAATACATTTACCAATTTATTTTTTTTTATATAAAAAAGGCTAATTTTAATATTTTCTATTTTGGAAAATTAATGAAAATAAAGTAAATTAAATTATTGAAAATGAATATTATTTACTTTATTAATTACATGGTAGCGTATCATGTATTGTAAAAATTAAATTTAATAAATTTCTGCTTTAAATAGCAGATTAATGCTGCATTTTCTGAGAATACTACAGTGTTTGTTAATCCCTCTCAGTCATATTCAAATTAATTTTAAGTTACTCAAATTTCCCACACATCCCTGTTTCACCAAATCGTCATTTTAAATCTATTGAAATATCCCTAAAACTTCAATCAAACATCGAGTTATATAATTAGAGGAAAACTTATGTAAGTCTTTACATTTCTGTTAAATTTTGAAAATAGAATATTATTATAATGAAATGTAACAAATATAAGGTATGACGATATTCAAGCGTCACTTCAAGATTAATTTCCAATTAAAATTGCGCTGAAGTATGCAAATTGTCATTCAATAATTGAAGTCCAAATTTCATCTCGAATGTGAATAATATGGTACATATTCCCCTTTATTGAATTTTTCTGTTCATTCATATTGAAATTAACTTTCGATTTCGCTGGTGCCAAACAGAATTACTGATGAAGCGTTATCTCTGATAACTAGTTAAGTTTGAAACTGAGTTTTCAAATACAATTGCAAATTATAAATTCTACATTGGAATCTGGGAATTAAGCTCACATTTTAGTTGGATTTATTAGATTTCTTAGATTCATCGCTAGATTTTACCTAAAATAATAATGTACAGATATATCTTTGATACCTTAATAAACGTGTCACACAAAATCTTACAAAGTTATTATAATATTGGAACTTAAGAAAATTTATACTTTAAATTTATAGTCATTCTCCTAATCTATTTTAAATGAGACACCATATAAAAGATAACGTTATATATTGTGTTTATATGTATATGTGTGTATTTATTTATATGAGATATAAATAATACATGTTAAAACATGAAACATTTTAAAAATATTTAAAACAAAACAAATAGTGAAAACAATAACCAAGAATAAAAATAAGAAATACTTATGCTGCAATTAGATAATTTCGTTATTATGTTAAGTAAACAAGTTTATTTTGTCTGTTTCATATAAATTATCAATAAAGCATTTTTATGAAATTCTCGTATTTTTCAAGCCGATCAATACAACAAGATTATACAAACCTTGTACATATATTTGATTTATTTCCCTTAATAGTAAATGGAATTTTTCATATGAAATGTATAAACGCACCAACTACAAAAATAAAACTTCTCTTAAAAATTGCGTAATCTACATTTTGGATATTTTTACAAATATTGAACAATAGCATATACTACATGTAAAATACGACATACACGACTTCCTTTTCAGTATACTTCAGCAACAAATGTTTATATAAGTGTGTACTTAGAGCAACCATAAATGCTTCCTTTTAATTACCCTCAAATTACTTATTTTAGGTTAGACTACTTTATTTCAAAGAATCAGAATCAGAATCTATTATCACACATGTCTGAGTGTGTATTTTTTGCTAAAGTATTGATTCATATCATATAAATTTCTGATTCGTCTTTTTGATAAATTTAATACCTACTTTCATTTTTTGCATCAGTTCTGTTGAATTCATTTTTTTATTACATTCAAAATGCTACATTTCTACTTATTTGAATATAATTAATGTATTGCATTTTCTTCGCTCATACTTAATCTAATTTATGATATGATGTGCCTGAATTCACATATATCGCTATTTTCCTTACATCTTGAGGCTGCTAATGTTCACGAGTTTGCTGCCAACTTTAGTTTCATTAAGGTTGTGGGTTTGAGTTCTGATGTCACTTAAGATCCACTGAGTAGAGTGACTGACGCACGTCAAATTTGTCGATGCCCCAAGTTCTCCTATCGATATGGTTTAGAAGTTTTGAGAGATATGTAACAGCTCAGGTATAATCCTCATCTCTTAAACAAAGTTGATAACAATGAGGTTCTTTGCCAATAGCCCTCGTCTTGTTCCTAAGTCTGACGTTAATAGTAATCAATTAAAAAAATCCAAACATCCGCATCTAAAACGAATCACTAATATTGATGAAGAGTATCATTATATGGTAACTTCTTTTTTTCAAAACACATCAGAATATCTCTTATTTGAAAAGAATTTTTTAAAACTAAGAAATCGAAACAAATATATTTCATAACACCATCCACTGATTAATTTCAAAACTATTCCGCTTTTACTCTAGAAAAACAGAGATACTTTGAGAGAAAATATGACAGAAATAGAGTCAAAGGATGTGCAATAACTTTGAAATTTAAATTATACAAAGATATGTGAAACATTTACAAATTTTATTGGTAAACTTTATTTTTTGCTTTTTAAGAATTTGATAAATGTAATTTTTCTAAACTTTACAGTTTCAGAATTTTAACATGAGAAATTGCCTAAATAAGAATGTTTCAAACATTTGTAATTTATTATTCAGAACTCAAGTGTTAAAGCAATAAAAAAAAACATGAAAGAAGTAGTAACTATACATTAGAGAGAGGAAGCATTTCAGCTTTATTTTAATTTAATCTAAAGTAATAAGCAGGGATTAAATTTAATAACTATTTCAATTGAAGTAAATTAAATTTAATACAATCGTAAGCTCAGGAAAAAATAATTTTGTAATAGTAAGTAAACTGAGTTATTATCATTTCTTGGGTATGTTGTCTTATCGGCTTAGTAATATACGAAGAACTATCTATTTAATTGAAAAAAAAAACAGAAAATTATTTTTAGTCTTTAAATTTCTCAAAAATCTTTCTTATTTCTCAATGAAATTCTTCTTGAAGGAACTTTGTAGGATAAAAATAAGCATAAAATTGGTTACTTGTTAAAATAGAAATCATCACAAAAAGTCCTGGCAATTTTTATTTTTCTAAAAATTGTACAAGTAGTATCTGAAACACGAATAGATAAAAGATTCTTTCATTGACAGATTTATTTGAAAGTGAAACTAAAATTACTAAAACAAAAAAAAAAAATATTGGGGAAAATTCCATTAGGTTTATCTTATCCTTCAGTAAATAGTGTGGAAAAAAAAGACAACATTGTCCTGTTTGCATCAAAAGAGGAACAAAATTCGATTTCCGAGAAGTCTTTCTCTATTGACATAAACAGAAGCGAAGAAAGTGAGAGTGCGGAATGTGGTACGTTAGATATCGGTAGCTTGTTTTCGTTAACAGAAATTACATTTGAAGTGACACTTCGGAAGATCACTTTCACAGACCTTATGTTTTTGTTCTGGCTATCACACAGAGAAAAAGGAAATTTAATGCTCAAAGTATAGTATATAGGATATTGAGGAATTTATAAAGAAAATGAAAAAAAAATTATCTTTTGTAATTATTGTTTCGCTATTATTTATATTATTACTAGGCAATATTGAAGCGAATTTTATTTTTCAGCATTTGTCTTTGTTCTTTTATTTAATCACAAAACTTTTTAATTCAATTAGTTTGAGAAAGAGAATGATTTCCATAAAATGATTTTCAAAAATTCCATTTTATCTTAAGTCAGAACATTTATTTCTACGAATTGTTCAAAGCTCATTTAAAAGTTGGGAATACACTTTGTAACAAAAAAAAAGGTATAATAATATTGATTAATACAAATTAAAAATAACATATTAAAATATTCTAATTGAGTTTAGAAATTATTACAGCAATACACTAATTAATACAGAATAACTCAGTTAAAAATCGAATTAGACGAAAATCACGTTTTACTTATTTCCAATTTTTTACTTAGTACTTATATGGAAAAGTTAAATATGTTATTTTTCTTAATTTTAACAAACAATGATTTTCTAAGAAGATATATGGGTTCGTATTCCAATTAAAAAAAACAATTTTATAAACTATGTATTGAAAAAAATTCAGAATTAATCAATGCAGGATATACATAAAGGTGACGAAAAAAGTAATGGAATAACGATAAATAAATATCTAGATGTCAGAAGGTAAGAAATGTATAAATGGGCGATGCCTTTTCAGGGATTTGATTTGTACTCAAGTGTTTCATGTGTAAAAATTTTCTGAAATGTTTACAGCCAAACGACGGTAGTTAATAGACATTGAACTTGGAATGTTGGTTAGAGCTAGGTGCATAGTCTATTCCATTATGGAAAATTCAACATTCCTCGATTTCCAGTGTGTAGAAAATATATATAATTTCTGCATTCTATCTCTCCCACCATGGACAAATCAGAGATCGATTGCGTCAACATAATGACCAAAACCACCGATGTCTAAGTAGAGAAATCAATCTTACAGACACGCAACACTACGTCAAATAACAATAAAAATGTAAGTGGGTGTACGAAAGTCGTTCCTATGAGAGAAATACTACGAAATTTGGTTTTGCGTATATATGGCAGCACATAAGGTAGATTGAAGTGATTTTTTTTAATAATTCGCCATCACATACAGTCCTTCTGCTTGGCTCGTAAACATGAAGGTCAGACAATAGAGGTCTACCTCATCTGACCAATGACACCAAATCCTTTCGTCAGATGTGTCACAATTTGATTTGGCGAAATGTAATGAAAGGTCTTGAGGGTGGCGGAGAAGGCATATACGATGCTAAGGACCCTAGACGTACACACTCTCTGCAAGTGCTTCATTTTGGAGTCTGTTCTAATCATTCAGAATCAATCAGTGGTTAAAACTGTTTATGTTTAGCTACTAGGAAATCATTTTCAGCCTTTTATGAACTTTATGTATGTAAACAAAGATGAAATATTCCTGATGGCCAATAAGCCTTGTCAAAGGTCAAACTAATTATTCACTGATTTATAGAACATTCTAGACATTTCCAAAAACAATTTGGCCATATATATATATATATATATATATATATATATATATATGTGTGTGTGTGTGTCTTGCTCGGGTATGCACTTTTCCTATCCAATTCTTAAAGGTACAACCGTAGATTCGTGCCATATTTAATCGGGATACCACCATAGTAAGGTTAGGAGGAATATTGATAAAAATTATGTACAATGTTCATTCTTCATATAGTTATAATATCCAGTACACAGTTCCATACAAGCTATTATATTAGAGTTACTTAGGTTTAGTTAAATAAAAGAATCATTGAATTTAAAGTATGATTTATTTAAATTAAGGGGAAAGGCTAAATACAATTCGACCATAACTTCAATATAAACTTTTTTGTATCATTAAATACCTGAAGCTTTTATATATCCAACGATGTATTACACCTGTTCATAAAAAAAAAAAAAAAAACAGAAGTGTTGGGTTTTTTCAAAAGTTAATTGCAAATGTTTTTTTTACAGTTTTTAACTGTTTATTTTGTTCTTTGCATGATTCTTAAACATTGGGTATAATAGCTTTTTTGTTACCTACAAAACTATCAAACATTTAAAAATATTTTTCATATGTCTTATCCCTTGCACACTTGGATTGTACTATAAATTCTTTAGCAATCAGTATTCTACTGATATAAAAGAGTTCGTTAACTTTTTTTAGAATGCCATGAAGTAAGAGTATTTCGAAAAATGGTAAAAGTTTGGAGGAAAGTCAACTATCAGTGATATTGAGACTTTCATTGATTAAAATGATAAAATTGGAATCGTTAAAGAGCCCTATTAAGCTATTGTCTCTTTCAGAATAACGAATGTGATGTAAATATAGACTCTGAATTCGAAATTTTATGATTACTTGTTTTGAAGTATGTTTCGGTTAAATCTTCCGTTAATAAAAACTGTAATGAGAGCATATCTATGCGAGTTACATGTCGAATAAACTTTGCGTAAGAATTACTGATCTTTTGGAAAGGCTTGATCTTTTCCAAAATGCATGTTTATGCTGAATATTTTCATTAGTTGCTGAGTAATGAAATTAGATTCAGTGATTAGTAATAACTTTTTCCGATTGGATCTGAAAATTGATGTTCTATCCATATTGAAAGTCATCAATCTTGCATTCAGATATCTGGCAAATTCAGAGCTTCTAAGAAAATACCTTAATGGGAAAATACATAATCTTAATGAATCTGTGAACATTGCCATCTGGATTCGCATGTCTAAAACTGTATTTGTTAACACGGAAACTCAAATTTTATATTTTGATTTTGACACTGTTTCTTGTTTTAATGTACGAAATTAACAGAGTTCCAGACTTTATGCCAGACAAAAAATCATCCAGGTCATTAATATTTGAAACTTTTGGAGGAATTAAACTAAGAACTGATTATCGACAGAGAGCGAAAAGTATCCAAATATCAAAAAAATGCCCGGAAAAGAAATATAAATTCAAAAAAAGAACTTTAAAATTCTAATGAGGCTATAACACACACACATATATATATATATATATATAGCACTTGTTAGATGTTAGAAAAAAACAATGTTTTCTAAGAGATTAGATTTAGATTTAGTTAAAAGAATAACCATATATTTCCGTTAACTAATGTCTTTTAAGAACGCATTCATTTATTTGTTGTAGACTTTAACTCCTGCGAAAATATTAAAGTGGAATAATAGAAACTAGATGGCAAAATCTAAAATTAAACAGTTCATTATCATCTAATCTTAGTCATTGAGTAAAATTTATTTTTGAACATTTCTTTTAGTTTTATCATTTCATATTACTCAATAGAAGTATGAATTTAAAATTGAGAAATTAATAGGTTCCTGAATAAGTGTGATAATCACATTTATTGGTGCACATTTACTTAATTTAATTTCAATGCATTGCGTGAGAGCTTAAAAAACAAGTAACGAATTTACTTTCGTCATACAACAAAATTATTGCTAAAATTACGAAAGTTACGAAAAAAATAATTTGGAGAGACTTCGAGAAATACCATTTGTGAAAATTTCTTAACAGTATAGCAGGTTTCTTTCTGTTTAATTCAATAATGATATCGAACTCTTATTTGGTGCCAGTTTTATTTAATTAATAAGTAAAATCCTTAATCATATTTAAAGAAAATAAAAACATATTTTTTCCTTTAATCATATAAATCTAGATCATATCGGATTTCATTGAAATGAAAATTTTTGCATATTTGCATTTCAATGAAGTCCGTAGTCGCAAAATGAGAAAAACTAGAAATAAAGTGTCTAATTAATTATATTCCTTAAATTTTGAATGTTTATTTAAGTATATAGCTATTAATCTCAAAGAAACCTAAATTTAAAAAAACCGATAAAAAAGAAGCATAATTACTGATACTCTTAAACTGTCGGAAAATAAGACAAAAATGGGGAAGTATTATCAAGAAGGAAGGCATATATTTCTTCTTTAATTTGTATATCATTTAGCATCCTGAACACCATGCTTTGATCCTTAAATATCCGTTCTGTCCTATCATGTCAAAAACAAAACATCTATCATTCTATCTCCCACCGATACCTTCCAAATACTTAACACTCTCACAATCTTCCTTTTGATTTATGTCATCACTGAAAAAAACTTCTTGAGAAACTGATTATAATTCCTGTAGAATGCAAAAGTGTGATCTTGTTTTTCTACTACCTTTTTACGAAAATTTAAGGAACATATTATAGGTTTATGTTTTCGGGATTTTTGGGTTATATAAGCTAAGCAGTTATATATATATTTTTTTTTTGTTTCAGGTAAAGATATTAATGTATACCGAAACATAAGTACAGTTTTTGAAGATACATCAGAAATACCTCCTGATTTAACGTTTGGAACACTCTACGTACAATTTTACATGTTATTAAGCCTTGAAAAATTATTTATAAATTATTAATTGAAATGTATAGTTGTGAATATTTTGAAGAATATATCAGTAGAATATAATTATGAAATATGTTAAAAATTTAAAATAAAATTATTATTACTATTTTTTTTTCCATTTATCCATGCAAAATTGTCTGATATCAGTAAATTCAGACTATACGTTTAGTGAGAATATTGAAAAACAAACACACTCATATATTTCTTAATATGTTTAATCACTTCATGTGTTGACGATTACGTTACATGAAATGAAATTTTTGTACATTATTTATTTGATTTGCTGTTATTGTTACATTAAAATTTTAAAAAAATCAAAAAGTGATTCGGTTTTAATTTAATTGTAATTGAGGCCATTAATTTAAAGTTAGAGGCATTTTTGTGATAAAAGTAATTTATCTTTGTTATTTATTTGAGTTTAAATACCATTGTCAAAATAACTCTTTCATAAGAGTTCTGACCATAACTTACTGTCTGATTTCTGATTGCTTTAATTTTATACCAATAGTTAGAACTCGTTCATTCCATTAAATAGCATTATAGAAAAGATTTGCCTCTCTTTTTTAATATTTCTTTCTATGTCTATTTCTGGCGTTTAAATAACAGGCATACTGTAATGTGGAATTGGCTAACATTTATCATTGTCAAAAATTCACCTTCAATATTGAAGGGTCATTTTCTGTTCAGATTGATTGGACTATTAAATTCGGATAATCTTAACATGATTTATTATTTGTTCTGCATGAAAGTTGTGAATTATAATAATTGAAACCCTTGCGCTATCTAGGCTAATGGGGATTTATATCCCATGAAATACTAATTTAACAAATATAAAATACATTCAGTAATATTAATTTTTTTATAATAATTATTGACAGTAAAAACTAATTTTTGACAGTGTTTTACTTCATTTTCGTTCTCTAACAATCATAATTTTTAAATTCAGTTTTAGTTTTGAAAAGTTCATTTGATATGTTTATTTTTTTGTAAATTTTGTTGCTACAAATTTATTATAAGAGAATGTAGAAGAAAAATTAACAGCTAAAAAGAATAATTTGTTTTCTCTTCCACTCTTTCTGAAAACTCAGAATATTCTTTCATTGTAACCCACAGAAAATATTGAAGTATTTAGGTAAGGAGCTTTTGGAAGGATTCTAAAGGAATCTACCTCCGGTTAGTGACTTGAATCCTCAAATTTACTGCATCAAGGGCTCAGGGGGTTAAGTTTGTTAAGAATTATAATGATTTTGTTTCGTCATTAAATAAGACACGAATAGAGATTACTTGTCACAGATAATGTAGATTGCAAAGGATAATGTAGATCTCTATAATATGACGATCTAAATAAAATAACTTAATTATCTTCCAGGAATGATTCTCTATTTTCTTGTCTGAGTAACTTTATGTTCCTTTAATTAAGCTTAGTCAATGTAGAAGAAAGGAGTATAATAACAAATGTTACACAATATCCAATCGAACATTTTCGACAATACTTAAATTATTTTTTAAGAATTCTACAAAGTCCACCTTAAAAAACCTTTTGGAAGCAAAAGACATCTAGCAAATAAATGTAACAGAAATCATAGAAATTATATTTCTCTCAAATTTGAATACAATACTTATATATTTTTATAATTTATATCATTAATAAACCAATTACATATTTTATGTGGGTTGAGAATTATTGGAAAATTAGTAATAGTAATTTGTTAAAATATATTTTCAAACGAGTAACCCATCTAAAAATCATACTATTGTTCACGGTTTATGCTTCGAGTACTGCATACGCGAAGCATAAACCTTGAAACAAATATGGTTAAAAAACAAAATTTTCGTTTCCGTCATTATTTTTGTGAATAACGTACCAAAAATGTCATTATTAGAACATCATTTTGGAATATTTCCTTTTTTGTAAATTTTGTTTATTTATTAATATATTTTATTAATAAATAAAAATATATTAATAACATATTTTTATACATAATGTAATATAATTAACATATTTTTATTAAATTAAATATGCATTAATTTCATTTAAATGCAGAAGTGTTATACTTTTATGAATGAGTTTTGATATATTTATTATAACTGAGTATAACTGAGTAAAGATCTGAAGTATGACAATAAAAAATTAATGTCTCAGAACATTCAGGGTGAACTTACGTTTATCAATTTAATTTACGGGTCAGATTTTGTTCCTACACAGCAGATAATACAATTATACTTTACATTTCATTTAAATGACATAAAAATTACATCTACCAGATATATCTGGCAAATTTATGGGAACTCTGCGTTAAATTTCCAAATATTTTAATTATAACAATAAGAAATTAAAGGATCAAAAAAGCTAAACTTACTTTTAACAATTTAATTTAAAGATTAAATTTATATCTATACAACAGATAATAGTAATTATAAGATACATTACATTTAAGCGATATTAAAATGATTCTAGCAAATGTGATTTAATTTCGTTTGAAATCAGAATTTTCTTTAAAATTTGGCAATGACTGAACATTACTCGTAAAGTCATTTCTCCAAATAATGTCCCCAAATATCAATTCGTAAAATTAAATAACTATTATTCTACTTTAATTATCATAAAAATGTATATGAGTTATTATAGTTTTAATTCTTAATTTTTGAGCCCTAAATGTTAATCGAGTATATCATTCTCAAATAAAAATAAATATCACATTTTCAACAAATGTGTCTGATATCATCTTCATCACAGTACCTGAATCCTTCCAATTCAAAACATCCTTTCTAGATATCAAAATACATTGGCTGTAATATTTTAATTAAAACTCAAAATATTTTAAAAGAAAAAGACCTTTTTTTCTTTTCTATCATACATTTTTTTGATATAGGATATGTTTGCTAACCATAAATTTTAATCATATTTTTAATATAAACCCATGAAAAAATAACAATCGATGATTCTTTTAATTAACCACATAACAACATGTTCGGAATTATTTAAAAAGATTTAAAGAATGATTATTCAAAGAACATGATTCTCATTACTCGTGATAATTAGGGGGAAAGAAAAAGAGTTTGTCGGGAAAAAGAAACAAATATGTTGCAGAAAAAAAAAATTCCTTTGTAAGTTTTTTTCATCTGATTCCTGTTTTATCAACCTCTCATAAAGTTAGTCAGTTCTCATAGAAAAGCTCTCTGTTGCGTTGCACACTATTCATCAGTGAAGTATTATGGGTAATGAAGCTAGAGAGACCATAGGTAATCAGGAAGGAACATTGCTTTTTTTATAATTGTGATTTAAAAAAAAATAAAAAACTCTTTTATTTGGCTACTTTTAATTTACATAGTTTGTATAAAAAAACTGTTTTTTTTCCTTGAATTACAGAATATTTTTGTACGTCATCCTTTTGTTTCTCTTTATTTTTAAATATTTTTTTCTCGAAAAAATTAAAGAAAGAGTTTCGTTTCGTAACACAAAAGGAAACAGGATATATGGTGAATGTTTGATTGGATCAGGAAATTTCTAACATTGAAATTTTTTTTTATATATAACCCAAAGTGGAAAATGTATTTTCTTGATATGATACAGGCAAAATCTAAGTGCAACTAGTAGTTCCTAAGGAAAAGCAGAAATAGTTACAATTTATAACCTTACCTTATATAGTTTTGATGAAAAGAGCAAAAACTGCTCAATGTATTTCAAATTACAGAAACTTTATATATATATATATATATATATATATATATATATACACAAATATATATGTGATGCTACATATAATGTTACATACGAGTGTTTCATCTATGCCCCATCGGTGCTTGTCAGCTACGTGATAATGTATAAGTATTCGTGGATATATGTATATCCAAGAATACTAGTATATCCATACGAGTATAAATACCCTTACGAGTGCTTCATCTCTGCACCATCGGTGCTCGTCAGCTACGTGACAATAGTGAAGCACTCGTCTGTAGTACGATAATTCAATGTTTAAAACTAAGTGCTGACAACATTAAGAAATTCCAGTTAATGTTTTTTTTTAATTGTTCTGAGTTTTCTGATATAATTCATAGAACCTTCCAGAATATTCTTCACGTTTCCAGAGCTGTGTTCAAAAACAGTCTCATTTAATTTACAAACCCTTGTGTTTTCAGTCAGAGTTCTCAACCAAGTGTAGCTGTTCTTAGTCTGCTAATAAATCTCGTTCTTCCCTTATCTATTGTGTGTTTAATCCAACTTTCTTCAATATCTGCATGACATTTTGGTATAGACGCAGGTTAGAACGTTTACTATATCCTGGAATCGAATACTATTTTTAGAAAATGTAATTGGCTGCAGAAAATATACTACTCCAATAAAAGAGTAAATACATCAAAGGAGATTACCAAGAAAACCTAGCCTGTGCTAATAACACCTCAAATGCATCAGGTCGTAAATCCTTCAGTGTTTCGCGGAGATCATAGCCAAGACCCAAACAAGCAGTTTAAGAAGTATGACCGAGTAGTGATATATAAGAAATGAGATGAAAGATTTTGCTTAGCAAGCGAGTATTTTTTCTTAGAATGAGCAACCCAAGAATGGTTCGAGAATATTGAAGAACTTCTAACAGTTTAGGACCAATACAAATTTTAATTCATTAAAACATTCAGTGACAGTAGATGATCAAAGAAGCTACCCGAGGAAGAATTTCAATAGCGTGCACAAAAGCCTAGTGAAAGCACGCAATCGTACACCCAAAATGTGCTGATCTCTGCCAGTAAATAAATCCTCAAATACCAGAGGATACACAGCTGTCCTACCTCATGTAGGACATTGCGGAGGATATGTGTCATGTTCTACAGACTAAAGAATTTTCGACAATGAAATAATTTTTAAAATTGTGTGAATACCTAGTAGAAATGAAAGGGAAAAAAATACTCAAAAGAGATTTGATCGATTGCCTATCGTCATCCCAAAGTCATCCAATAATCAAAGAAACGGATATCTGGTCCCTATTATTTGGCAAATTAACCGAGAAGAGCTTCAGAGAGAACTTATATAGAATGCCAAAATTCCAGGAGCACAATCGTACTAATTTGAACCCTTTGTCTGTGAAAAGATACAGGAAACTCTATCACCTCTCACACGAGTGGAAGAAAATTGGAGTAAAGTTCGTCCACTTTCGAGACACTGGACACTTACTCAACAGTTGTGAAAAGACAAAGACCAACGATTAAGCCTGAGTTTAGTGAAACTGACTTCTGGGAACCGCAGGTAACAAACCTATCTGTTTCTGTCTCGGTCGACTGGGACATGTCGTCATTTACAGCAGGGAGCTCAGGCCACCATTGGCGCATACAGAACCAGGAGACGAAACACCACCGAACCCAAATTCATTATAAGGGACCATTCCGACTATAGACGAACGGCTACTAGAGCCCTCTCACCGAGCCCACCTCGAGAATGATTCCCAATACGCCAAATCAGAACACAGTCACCATACCGACGTTCCAACTCATCACCCAACCGACGCCATGAGGAAAATTAGGTACCACGTACTACCAAGGAGGTGAAGTCGTCGAAGACGTCCGGAAATCATAACGAAGTTAATGCCGACAACCATCCAGTCTGTGCTTAAGTGGTCTCCGAGGCATCTTCCTCTGTCATTTCGGAACCATACAGACACCATCTTCCTATGTTCCCTTCGAAAGAAAAGACATTTCTTAAAGTTGCCGATTGAAATACATACTTTCTCAGTAAATTAATTGTCAGATTATACCTTTCGAATTTACGGTATTACTAAATTGTAGTCATGGCATTTTCCTTGGTTGGGATTTTCTGGAGGCATCACCAGTCGTGATAGACTATGGGAGATCTTAACTGACGTTACGTTGGAAGACATTGTAAATGAAACTGCTGGTCCTGAAACCTTGACCTTACACACTATAAAGGATTTTATTATACCTGCTCATTATGTAGCCAGAATTCATATTTCCATTTCCAGCGGAGATCAAAACTCAACGTGATATTACAAGGAAAAAAAAATTATCCCTAGAAAAGGAAAATATGATACAATCTAGCATAAAATATAGAGTAATGGCAAAGGAGAAATATGGGTTTATAATTTTCAAGCCCCTATTTAAACTATTTCCAAGAATATGTTTGTTAGCAAATATCAGCTTTAAATAAGGACTACGTGAGTACATTAACTCCTGCTGAATCTAACGCTACATTTCAACCAAACAGAGTGGCCAGCAAATCGATTCCGAAAGAGTGATAGCTATAATATTTTCATGACGCATCTGAAGCATGGCACATATGATACATCAGAATGTATAACAAAATGAGGAAACGATTCTATTGGCCAGGTCTCTATCGCTCTGAACGTCGATATGTTATACACTGCCGTGAATGCTGAAGGAAAGATTCCGAGAAATGCGGGACTATGCTTGTATATATTCAGTACTATACTACTCACAAAACATACACCAAACCATATAAATACATTAATAAAACATGACAAACAAGGAAAAATTAATAATCTAGAAAAATACTCTATGCAAAGTTTTGCAATGAACAGATTTAACCACCCAAAGATTGCTTTTTTTTATAATTATTATTACATTACCCTATTAAATATAAGAATTTAAGTAAACGATGAAATATCGAGGAATTTACAACAGTAAACTTTTTTCATATTAAATTTAAAGAATTGAATATATTCATGCTAAATGTAATTAAAACTAAATCAGAAGATAAATTATTAAATTAAATATTATATCATGTACATGTTATCAAAATAAAAGTGTACAGTAAATTATATTAAATTAAATATATTTTAGTTAAATGTAATTAAAATTGGATCAATTGATAAAAAATTGAAAAGTCATCTGGTACGACAAAAATGATCCACCTAAAACAATAGCCCCTTCGCTGGCTAAAAAAAAAATGGTTTCCTCACAGCTTTCTTAAGATTCTGAATAATGTTATTTATTTTCAGTCTTATTTTGATTCCAGTTTACATATTATTTAATGTAATACGTATATCAACAAATAAATAAAATTCCTAATTTTTTATATTTGTTTCACTTAATCCAATAAATAAACAACTGTAATTTATTACGACATATTTTTGAAAATTGAGTTCATTAGTGGTGAAAGCAGGTATCTGACATATATTGCATATATTTAATTTCAATCCAATAAAAAGTTCAGGAGACATTTATTATGAGGTATTTTTGAAAATTAAGTTCGTTACTGGTGAAAGTAGATATCAAAAATATACTCAAAAACAAGATAAACTTTTCAAAAAGGGGTCTGGTACGACATTTTTGGGTAATCTAAAACTATATTTTTTTAGGTTGCTAAAAACTAAAACCACAAAATTAATTATATAAGTAAAATATATGTATTTTACATAAATTTTCAAAATCAATTGAATGAAATGAAAAATATTAATATTTGCCCAAAAACACTCTTTATAAAATCATTCAAATAGAGAATTAAACAACAATCAAAGAAATATCCCAAACGAAGTAAAACGTAAGAGTAATGGGGAAACAAATCTGTTATACACAAAACCAGACTCACTGTATAAAATAATTTAAAAAATGTGCAGGGGTAGAACAACAAGTAAATACAATCAACAAACATAGCTGATTTCTTTCCGGTGATCAGAACAAAATGATTAGTTATGCTATAGCAATACCATCTACCAAACAGTGTTAGAACTAAATACAAACTAGGAGACGATTACAAGCATTTCAATAACAATATTCGTAAAGAAAAAGTTATTACAAAAGTAATCAAGAAAAAAAAGCAAAATTTATAAAAATGTTGAATCTAAAAATTAATAATAAGCTTATATAAATGTACAATTTTTTTTAAAAAAATTAATGAATACAAAAAAACATTTTGTAAAAAATTATATTTTAAATTAATCCTGTGCGAATCCAAAGACATTGTGGACCGCTATAGAAACGCGTTTTATTGCGGTCACACACACGCGCGCGCGCGCACTTATATATATATATATAATATAAACAGAAAGATATATGTGTGAGTGTGAAGAGTTAGATTTTATTATTTTCCTCTTAATTTTACTCTAAAAACACCAATATTCTCACGTTAAAAACTATTACTACTTTCACCTCTAAATATGCAGAAAGCAACTAATTTTCCCCAGACCAAAAGAGAAATCAAAAGCATGCTGTTACAAATTAAGTTAAATTATATATTATTGAATTAAATGTATTTGTACAAAAAAATTTATAAGATTCGACATAATGTTGTCTCTAAATTAGAAGACACCGAACATTCATTTCCTCTGGATCAATGCGCTTCAGGGCAGATACATTAGACTTGCTGTAAAAAGACTGGTTTATGCTATTCGCATTACATACTTGACGTATTCTCTCTCCGTGTCTAGTAAAGTATTCTCGTGCTCTTCAGTAGGTTAGCCGGTTATGTATACATTATGTGTAACACTCACTCGTACAAGGAATCCCACGTGATTTATAAAATGTATTTAATTTTGTAATAATTTCCGAACAAAAAAAAAAGAATAAAGATGAAACATTTTAACGATAGTTAATCAATATACTAAACTGGTTCAAAAAGTACTTCTATTTGCAAATAGATGGCATCATTAAGATTAATTATTATGGCCATTGAATTCTAGAGCTTGTTAAGGGGAGCCGAAATAAATTTAACAGTAATTTAAAAGTTAATTTTGATTTGTGGTATTCATTTGCAGTCAAATCAATTCTTGATTGCTGCAGCGTTGAGTTTTCAAGGGTTTTTTTGCATCAAGTTGTCAGCGTCAGTGAGACCTGAATTAATCCTTATGCACCGAAAATCAAGCAAAACTCAAAACGTTGAGTTACTTCCACTGATTCTTTTCCAAAATAAGTGAAGATGGCATAATCGACCGGAAAAGTTATGGCGAAGGAAGTTTCAGGTACGAAAGGCCTAATAATCTCGAATTCGAATAACTGAGAGTCAAAGAGATGTCTAGTGAGTCATGATGTTTAATAAAAACAAAACATTTTCGATACAACGAGAACCATCTCTTGAAATATCTACTGAACGACACTCGTACAGAGATATTCTTGTTTTAATGGGTTATGATACGAACGACATTTGCTGGAATGCTTTTTAAAACTTTTATGTACAATTAAATTGTAACTTTTTGTTCAGATGAACGAGCTCCACTCACCCCAAATTGACTCTAGATAGATCACTGGTTTTCCAACCAGCAGATTTTAAAAATTAATAGTATAATAAGCCTTTGTAAATGTAGGACAGACTTTAATTAAATTATTTTGAATATTATATAATTTTTCATTGAATTACCTAATTTTGACATTAACTATTAACTTTATCATATTGACTAATTTCATATTTCTAAGTAAAAAGAAATATAATATATTTCTAGATATATTTAAGCTTAAATGCAATCAATGAATGGAGCTTTATTTATTGGAAAGTCTCTATTATCAAAGATATTAATAATCCTACTATCTGTAATATCAGAAATATAATATTTCTTATCATCAAAGAAATCTGTTTTGTAAGAAGTTGTGATAATTTTAATGAGATTTAATTTAAAAGATATAAAATGATAAATAATTTTTTTACATTCTGAGTGGAAATTAATTTGAAAAATTATAAGATTATATATATCTAAACAAAATGAATTCATTGTTGTGAATAAATTTTCTTTATAAAAATGAAAATATATGTTTATGAGATTATTACTATCTTATATATATATATATATATATATATATATATATATATATATATATATATATATATATTTATATATATATATATATATATATATATATATATATATATATATATATATATATATGCATATATATATATACAGAGAGAGAGAAATTGGCTTTTTTTTATTTAATCTTATCCAGAGGTTGCAGAATCAAACAAAGAAGAATTTTAGCTAAAATTTGCAGATGAATCTACTAAAACCCTTTGGAATCACATGTATGTTTCAAAGAATTTACACGGATAGCTCAGACTAAAAATTTAAAGAATTATGTGATGATAGTTTCTTTGCTTTATTAACGCAGCACTTTATTTTTTAGAGATACACTTTTTTTCCAGTCTCTTTGCAGTCTCAAGTTTTAAATACCCTTGGGAATGATAGCAAGTTAATTCAAAAAACTTTTAAGTGATACTTTTTTTTAAAAATAGTTTTGAAGCTCTTTGAGGATAATTGTGTGGAAGCAGGAATTCATAGTATATTTTTTATGTATCAGTTTATTATGCAGTGAATTAGAATCTTATTTTCTTAGTACCATGAAAAAAAATCATACGTTTTTTATTATATTATTTAGTTATTTATTTGATTTTGTTTGTATAGTGTCTGAGACTTCAAGATAATTTCTTTATCAGATAGTGTAGCAGACAGATAGTGTGTGTGCGGAAAAAAGAACATATTATCTTTTTATTCTAAGAAAGCGTAATCTGCAAAAATATTAAAACCATATTTAACACACTATTTTTGATAACACTCAATGCTATTTTATTCTGTAAGAATATAAGTTAAGAGAAAAAAATTGCTAAAATAAATCCTTAATTATATCCTCCAATGAAGTGGAACAGAATTTGCTTTAAAACGTATGCCTTTGAATGTGAAATATTTAGTGTAATACTTAAAAAACAATTAAAATTTCGTTTTAAATATTTCCGGATTTGAAACCATAGATAGAGAAATTGAGGAATGTTATAATCCAAATTTAAATGTATTCATTTTTTCAATAAAAATTTATCAGTGAACTAAGGTTTAATTTGCATTTTCTCTCCATGCGAAGTTTAGATGCATCCACAAAATAGTTCAAACTATAATCATATTAAATTATTTATAATATAATTTTGAAAAATTAAAATTATTAAAATAATTTTACATATTTCTAAAATTCATTTATATTTACCATAAATTTAATTTGCGTTAGAACTCTTGAATATCTTTCTTATATGAAAATATTAATTTATTCATGAAAATAATATTTCGTTAAAAATAATTATTGTTTTGAATAAACAAAATTGAGCTTAAAATACATAGGTATAAGAGAAATAAGCGTATTATCATTATAGGAATAAGTTAATAAGATATTATTACATTTCAAAATATTCTTCTAGCTTTCAGTGGTCTTTTGACTATGTTCAACGTTTTTGGCAAGTTACTTACTTTAATCAAATGATATATTAAATTCTTTTGAAAGCGAATTCAAAAATATTTTAGAAGATTTTTGAATTCACTTTGAAGTTTAAATTTACTTTTCCTTCATATATTTGTTCTCTAATATTAAATTTAAACTCTTTTAAAAAAGGAAGAAAATGTAGTAAATTTGTTCCATACACAAATGATTTAGTTAAATATTTTTCGTTTGGTAAAATGACGAGGGAATGCGTCTGAAAGAAACAAGATCACAGACAAAATCAATATAAGACGTCTTTAACAAAGAAATGCACTGTTCTCCATAAAAGTTCTTTTATCACGTCATAATTCAGAAAATTCTAACACATAACTCCTATACAGCTTATATAAATGCGGATCCGAAACTCTGCTTCTGGAAGATTTGAAGTTTTATATCAAATTTTTTTAAAAAAAGAACTCAAACATGCCGTGACTTTACAATGAAACGGAAGGCAAGTCTTGTGGCACCAAATGGTCTGCAAGGACGTGTATTACAGTTTTGTGCTGAAGGAGAAAAGAAATACAATGATTTTTGGTCTGACACCACTAGAATGGATTTTTTCCATGGTTCGTTTTGTCTGATATCTTAAAATTCTTATTTTCTCTTTGCCTAGATTTATACTTAATTTTTGAAAATGAATTGACAGTTTCTAAATAAATCATTTTTTGAGATACCAAGGACATCAAAATTATAGCAATGTTTACAAAAATAAATAAAACGTTTTAAAAAGTTGTTTTAAATACACGTACTAGAGTATTGATGCAAACATTTAAAGTAAATAATGGTGACTTTAATTTCTGAGAGAGTGACATGCTTCTTTTTAACAAGAGAATAAGTTCTTTACGAATTTAATATCCTCCATAATGTCAAGAAAATTATTATAAAAAGGGTTAATAAGCATTGAGAATGTGACAAAAAAACCAATAAATACAAAAAGACTAATTTTCTTAAAAATTCAGGTATTTTTTTACATTACTTATTAATTTTTTTTATATTTCAGAAAGAAGGTCTTTTGTAATGAATTTGTGTCAAAATGTTAGTTTAAGTGGAAAAAATACTTAAAGTTTTTAAATTCTAATAATTAATTTCATTTTCAGAAAGTGTTATAATTTTCAGATCACATTTCAATAACATATCAAAACGCATCAATTCTCGAAGAAATCTAACAAAACGAAAATAAAGCGTATTTATGAGATATTTGTATTCAAGACAAGAATAAATTATTTTGACTGGAGAACTCTGAAACCATTTTCTTGAAGCTCTCTGAAATTTTTAATCTTCTTACCTTGAAATAGGTTTACTCAACAATGCCGAATGAAGTAAAATTTATTAATGGATATTTTTGAAACATAGTAGATTGTAATGACCAAATAGTACATGTGAGAGATATTGTCCAAGCTTTATTTTGAAAATTAGTGGTAATTCTTTGAATTTTAATCAAAACTTTAATTACAAATAATTGATTTATGTAAATGTCATTTATCTTTCAATTAATGCAAGTAAATCATTGATTTGCATCTGAATTATATGGTCAATTATTACATAAATACTCAGGTACATATATACATATTTCTTTTATAAGGGAATATGTGACATTCTATATTAAAATTTCAGTAAGAATCTACTGACATTTTACTTATTATATGTGAATAAATGTAAGCTTTGAAGAATGATAAAATGTGATTTTTTTGTAGAAATTTTTAGCTTTAAGAAATAATTTCATATTCCTGTTGATTATTTCTGTGCTTTAACTTGGGAATATTTAAATGTATTCCATTAAAATATTTAAATTCAGAAACGTAAACAACACTACAAGTTATGTGTTTAAAATTTCAACATCATCAATATCCTTCTTGCCACATACTTCCTGATATCCGTAATATTCTCATAAGAGTGCTATTTTTAAGCAATGGTACTTAAAAGGAGAGTGTTGGGCATCATTACCACTACGGTATATGTATTATTCTTAAAAAATTTAATTAAGAAATATAATTTATGTTTCTAAAAATCTTAATTTTTGTAAAATATTAGCCTCATTCAAAATATAGCCTGTTGATACTAATATGAAAGGATCATCATACATTCGAAGTATTTTTGGGTATAATGTACATAAATGATTTACAGACATCATGTGTGTACATAGGATTCTTTATCATGTCGTCAAAATATCTACGAATGCAAAATATTTCTTAATTATCTTATGATTTGAAGAATTATCATTCATCTGTGAGATATTTCTCAAAATGAAAAAAACTGTGCATCCATATCTGAAGTCCTTCCTTAAAATAACTGAATGAAAAAGAGATTAAAGATTTAAATACCTTATGCTAACCCCAAGAATTTTGTATCATATCTAGGCACAATAAAATGTATTATAAAAATTACATTTTTATCATAATGGCATCTGTGAGTAATTGAAAAATATTACAAATTTAGTAACTTCAAGCAATGATTATCAACAAAAATTTAAATACTCCAGACATTATATTTTTGAGTCTTAGAAGTAGTAAAATAATATTAAATATAACATTTATTCAAGATTAAAAATTCAAATATTTCATTCAAGACATGAATTAATAATTTCAAATTTTATTTACTTCTTATTGAATGTTTAATTTTCTGAAGTAAGAGAAAAAAGTAAAGGAAAAAAAAGTTTTGTTTGATTTTTTTAATTTTCTTACATACACTATCTTATCTATATATATTTCAATGTGTCACAGCAACCAATGTACTCAAATTCTGAACAAGGATTTTTAATTTTAGATTTAAAGTATGATTCTTAATAACATTGTACCGGTGTTTGGAAAAGAACATTCTAAATATAAAGAAATACTAATACAAAACTAGAGAAGTTATTATTTTTATGGACAAATTAAATTAAAAGTAATACCTTAAGGTTCATAAAATTATAAATATTCAATGGTTCCACTATCAAAAAGTGATATGCAGTCATTGATAATATGACCCTTTCCACACTTTTTTAAGCATATTCGGTTTTACAGTTTGAATTGCTGTACTTATTCACGTTTTCAGTTTGTCAATGTTTACAGGTAAGGGAGAAAAAATGTTTTATCATTTAAGTAGTCCCAAGTAAAGGAATGAATGTGAGTTTAATCAGAGTTTCTTGGGTGCCACTAATTAATAGCAAGTTAATCATTTTCTCTGAGTGTGACTAATCCACCAAAAAGGCAATTGATTAAAGATCGTTTATTTTCTTTCGTGATGGTCAGTTGAGAATCTATAATTTATGAAATTATTAATTTTTTCATTTGATTTGTCCGTAAAGGTTTTAAACCTTTTAATTTGTCAATAGTAGTTCTTCAAAGTGGGGATATCCTTTTGTATACACTCTACATAATATTTCATTTATAGCAGCTGAATCTCTAAATACACATTTAAAATATGTATTACAAAAGTATTTTTGTATCAGTTAATTTAAATACATTTAGAAAAGAGGGTTTCTTATTTTGTATTTAAAATTTATTCAAAAGGATTTCATTTTCAAACGGAGGAAAGTAAATACTGATTTCTTATGAAGTCCGCGGACATTTAAGTTAAAAATGTGTAACACTCACATCCTTATAAATCAATCTCTCTCTCTCTCTATATATATATATATATATATATATGTGTGTGTTTGTGTGTATAAATGGAGGAAAATACGGGTAAACATTGATGATGAGTAATTATTCACAAATATATATATATATATATATATACACGTTTATTTGCGTTGGATGGACGAAGGACAAAACAAATATGAATACATAATCTAAATTCGGAGATAATACAATCAAACTTCAGCATCATTGTGCTTAAGAAATATCTACACATTCTTCTACCGCTTCCATTTTTTACCGCTTCTCTTTTCTTACATCGTGCTTCTCATGTACAATGCCGACTGGTATTTGTCTCTTAGTGTCGTCAGCTACATCTCCAAATGTCACTACACATATATACGCACTGAGTGTCCAAAAAATTTAGAGTCCTATAATCGATGTGTTCCACTTTAACTCGCATTACATTATTACAGTTTACAGTTTATATCGGCTAGTATATCGAAGAGTGATATAGATATCACATGATTATGACGCCAAATGAATTTAGACAATTTGATTCTTCCTAAGCATCCGATGTACTGTTGGATGAGAAAATACTATGAGAGTTAGCGGTTCAGAGATGTTGGCGCCAGCTCTTCCTGCACCGATGATCATCTCGTTCAAAGTCACCTAAATTTTTCGTATAATCTAATTTTACCTAAGCCTCTAAAGTGCATCATCTGAAGCTTAGATTTCCATAAAGAAGAAAGTTTAGAAACTACTACATCACGATAGAAATATGTTGCTACTTCACTATGGTGTTATATATACTCTACTTACCATAAGAATTTGGGCCACCAAGAAGAAAAAGTGTGATTTGTATGAAACTTGGCATGAAGAAACGTGTTAGGTAGATATATAAATGATTGGAATTCAGCGTTGTGGCGCATTGCGTAATGCAAACAGAGCATGTTAAACTTTGTTCTCCTTGAATTGTAAAATAGGTAAGCATAGCTTGTTTGACTGAATTTAATCTGTTACGGAGGGGCGCTTTTTCACTAGAAATGATATTACGCCACCATCGGAGACAATATGAGGAGATGTCATAATTCGAGAGGCAACGAATTGCAGGGATAATGGAAACCTGGTGGTCAACTAGTCGAGAAGCTCACCATCTAATTAGGACGTTCTGATGTGAGTAGATATTGGGCCCAGTGGACAAGATAAAGTTATGTTACAGGTTCAGGATGCCATCTCTAGAAAAAATAGTCAAGAAGACCGTCACATTATACGACACACACGTATAGCGCCAACTGTCTAATTGTCCACCATCCATATACAGGCAGCACTTTCACTACGGGCTTCTGATTTAGTTCGTACCATAGAATCCGGGCTCAAGGACAGTTGAAATCTTGGCGCTCATTACGTGTAATGGTGTCGCTCTCAAAGGGATTGGACTGCAACCGAATGGAAGCAGGACCTCTTTAGCGACGAATCCAGATTCCAATTGGGATATGATGATAATCGTGTACGTGTGTGGAGGCCCTGTGGTGAACATCTCAATAATTTCTTCAATGTACAGCGGCACACCGCTCCCACAACTGGTGTGATAATATAAAATACCATCGCATACACGGTTACCCTTAATATTATCCATGGCACAATGACAGTCTAGAGTTATGTGACGTTCTTCATCCCCATGTGTCTCCACTCATGGTAGGGCTCCCAAGAGCCACTTATCTACAGGACAATGCTTGCCCACACACAGTAATGGTTTCACAGGACTTCTTGTGCTAAATTTTCCCCATTCTCTGGCCTGCTCGATCCCCATATCTGTCATAGATCGAGCATATCTGGGATCATTTAGGAAGGCAAGTTGGACAACCTAAGAGTTCAGTCCAATTAAAGGCTAGTTTACAGCAACTGTCGAAAGAGATGTCGCAAGGCACCATACGGGACTTTTATGCCTAAATGCCCGATCGTGTCACATCATGCATTAAAGCTAGAGGTGGCCCAACGGGTACTAAAATCCCTATTCATTTGCAATTTTGCTTGCAATAAATAACATTTTTGCTTTGATTATGCAATCACTTACTTACAACATCGTTGTGCACACATACACACATTTTTATAACAATGAGTATATATATATATATATATATATATATAATGCATCATTTAATGCTGAAATTAATGCCTTGAAATGCTGATAAAGATAGCATAAATCCGAGCGTTCCGATTATATATACTTATCTTTGAGTTCTCTCCGCTCTTGATTGAGATCATATAAAGTAATTATTCGTGCTCTCGTTTGGCTCAAATTTGCTTACGTTATTTATTATGAAGTATTTAATTAATTCTGACAAGTTAAGAGTTGAAACTAAATTAATTGCATCTAAATTTCGTATTACATTGTTTTACATAAGTGAATAGGAATGTCGACTCTAGGTAATTTGGCCAGAATTTTACGTCTAATTAAACTGTCAAGTGGTAAACGCCCTGTCCTCCTCTGCCAAACAGATAAATTTGTTTTACTTTGTAGGTAAGACGATTGTTATACAGTGTAAATGTAATTACAATCGTTCCTGTTTTCAATTTTTGACATTTGAGTAAAGTAATTTTTAAGGTCCTGTAATGAAATATATCATTATAATTTTTCAGAATGGAACACTAGGAAGGTAGAACTTTTCCAATGTTTCAAACTGATTTCAGCTTTAAGCTTTGTAACTGTTTTGTTTCTAATACGGATAGTGTGTCAAAGCTTAATTTCAATCTGAAATGCAACCAATGTAAATATGGAAAACATGCTATCTAAAGAGTGCTTCTGCCATATTAAAACTTAGATTTGAAATGCTTAGAACATAACAAAATAATTTATAAGTAAAATTAAAAAAAAGATTATACAAAATAATATTTATAGTTAAGTTAACATTAACTGAGATTAGAAATTTTACCTTTAGTTATTATATTAAATTTATTGATTTGTGATAATACATTTTCTTGAAAAGTATTTTAGTGATATTCCTTAGACAATGAAAGAAATAAATTTTTTTGATGAAATGACGAAAAGAAAAAAAACAATTTTTTTTAGAAAGATGGGAATTTTTTTACAATCCAATCAAAGGTGCATGTTCCAGAAAAATACTATTTGAGTAAAATTGCTTAGTGTTAATTGTTTTTGCAAAATTTCTTTCTTGCTTAATCTTTAGATATAATGTACGAGTAATACAAGCCATATTTCTATCACGTTGAATAAAATCAAAATTTAGTATTCTGAAGTCTTATTCTGCATGAATATTATTATTTCTATTATTACCATATTTTCGCATATAAAAGTTATGTTTATGTATTTATGAAACATGAAATGGACCTAAATATTCTAATCTTCAGATAATTTTGTTTAAACCATTTAAAGTTCTTAAGCCATTCCAATTACATTTTATTATTTATAATTGTAGAACTCTTTGAATAAACATTTTTATTGTGAGCAATTTCATTTATACTCAAATAAAGCCAATGACAGTTAGAATTCAACTGACATATAAATTTTGTGTGATTTTCAACATGGAAGAAAATGAATGCTAATCAAGAGGATGTTTTAGTTTTTCGATGCTCAAAATAGTCATATATTTGTTGTTCAGTTAACTTCAATAAACTTTATACCATTTAATCAGCAACTACAACGGACACATCAGACACAATGTAGTGTAAATATTAATAACTAACAATATTATCATCTCATTTACATTATTATGCGCCTACTGCTGATTGACTGATTGTTTTTATGGGATACAAAGCAAAAAATAGCTATTGTTTTCCTCCGCCTGTGGTAACCAAATAGTCATGGATGCGAGGTCAATTATTCGTTACGATTTAATATACATGCAAGACTATATACAATCCTTATATGTTTATGTTTTTTTTTTGAGATACATTGAGAGTCAAATTAGGGGCACACTAACCTAGTGAGTATGGTTGCAAGTTCATGACTGATTTTGCTTACGTATTGTGCCTGACATTCGAGTCTTGATTCCATTGAAGACTCGTCATGTAGTGGGAAGGATGCAAGCTATATCAGTCAAGGCTGAATATCCTTATATTGGCGTCGTATGTATGTACGGAGATTGGGATAACATCTTAGGGGGTGTCCTCGTTAGTACAATTACGGGGCTAATCTTACGAGCTTTTCCATTGTTTTTAAGTGTGGTGTTACTAAGTGATCGCCTAATCTCTGCATCGCTAATTAATGGGTTAATTGAAAGCGTCGCGGGAATTATTAAAGTCTTAGGAGTACTTATTATTAGAATCATTCAATAAATCCTGAGAAAAACCAAGAGATGGTGCTCGTAGCATCGAAATAGTTTGATTCTTGTACGCATCATGACTCACTGGAAAGCTAAGTTTCATTTACTCGTATTCGCCTCTTTTTCGTTTTTTTCCGGGATCATGACACTGTTTGCGCTTCTCAATAATTCATGGTCACTTCTTCAATCATTCCGTCCGATGAGATCATCCTCGCCTTCTTTGGAAAATATTTACCGGAATCAATCAATCGTTTTGATCGCTGCTTGTTTTTCTGTGTATAATGAGGAATGTATGTATCATCGATATTGACAATTCAACGCAAATGACATTAATAATCCAATGGGGGCAGCAGTTAAATTTTGATTTGGCAGCGAATAACTACAAAATATAAACAAATAATATGATAAAACATGAAACAGTGTCGAAATATTTTTAACTCCATTTAACAGATCGCAGAAACCAGTTGAAACAACGATTAACTTTAATAATGCCCTTGGTCTTTAAATACAAGTAGTTTTTGAACCCAACGCGTATTGTTCTGTTTTTGTAAGAAAACAGTTGTCACCAGTTACTGATACCATGTTACTGATATCGATCTGAATTATTATTATCATATTACATTGAAACGGACCTCTTAAAGTTCAAGGTTAAAATAAAATAAAAATAAATAACAAAAACTTAAGTAATAGGAAAATATTGCTACACTTCATTGCTAAGTTATTTCCTTTCAAAACACAAAATGCCGTATTTTCTCTTTATTCGGAACAAAGCAAGGAAATCGTAATTAAATTTTACTTTAAATGTGAATCATGCTGCAATTTCAAAATATCATAGTTGAGGAAGATTTCTCCTATGAAACCAAGTGAAACCATTCTGAACGTTGTTTTATTATGTACAATTTTTTGACAAATTTGTCAAAAATCTTTGCTATAAGAGCCTATTACATTACCAACGAAACTGAATTTATCTTTATTTGAAAAGCACATATCATAAATAGTAAATTGAAACTTTCATACATTTCAATCAAATTTTTCCTAAAAAACACTTTGATTCACTTTTTATAATAAACAGGTGAAAAATGATTCAAAATTTGGATTCAATTTTATCAAACAACTATTTTCTGAGAAACTGATACAAATGAGGATAAATGCAAAATATACTGCTTTCAGTAGATACCAGTATTAAATAAGAGAAGAATTTCGGACATAGTATAAATATTTCATGAATATCACGATAGTAAACTTGTTTCAAAATCTTTTCGTTTCAGTAAATGGGCCAAATTTGGAAGTACAAAATTGTTTGAAGAAGGAAAAAAAGAGATTTATTTTTCTTTTGTAGAAAGTTTTATGTATCTATTTGTAAATTAAGAAAGTGTCAAACTTTATTTTGACTAAAAAGAACTTCAAGAATTATTTGTGTTTCAGACATTAGATATAAAGCTTATGAATAATGCAGCATTTTTGTAAATGGAGTAAAAATAGTAATTAGAATAATTGTCAAGAGAAAAATTATTAATCATTTATAAAATTCACATATGATTAAAAAGATAAGTTACATTCTCTAAGCAAATTAAAAATGGGAACTTAATTGTTTTGATAAATCTGAGTTTTTCCTTGATTATTTCAAAAAAAATTCTGATACTGAATTCTCTCATTTCAGAAATTCGGCCTCTTATATCTCCTATATTTCCCACAAGATTTAAAGTTTTTATTAAAAAACTGATATTTAAATCATTAAATTACTTATAATTCTATGTTTTCTAAACAGTGTTGAATTGCATTATACAACAGTTACAATTCGAAAATGCGATTAAGTTTTTAGAAAAATCTTTCCCTCCATTTTCAAATGTCTGAACAGAAAACAACAGAAGTTCTCGGTTTTCTTAATAACTAAATGTAATATTTACTCCCGAATTTCATTCTTTTAATAATTTATCATAAATCCTAGTGTAACAATACATTTTCATAATTATAAGAAAAATCAGCACACGAAAATGTTTATCATAATTTAAACTCATCTATTTTAATCCTCTTCAAAGTTTTTATGAACATGTTAGTAACATAGTTCAGTAAAGAGCTATAATGTTGCTCTTATTGCACAAATAATACGTTTTAAATATTTCATTATTTGTTACCAATTGGGTTTTTTGATCATATGAAGCATGATTGGAAATTAATGCGTCCATGAACTTAAACAATTACATTTATTTAAAGATTTTTGAAATTATTGTGGTGCTTCAGGGTTGCATATATTCTTTTATGTAATACATTTATTTCTTCATTCCTAAGTGTAATTGCAGTGATGATAACTGAAAAAACAGACGATTCAGAGGGATATGGGATTCAAACAGCTAAGCATTTTTGCACCTCACATTGCCGAATTTCATATTGTAGTGCTAAATTTGAACATTTTTACCTCAATTAAAATACTCTTGTTCGACTGATGGCAAGTTCTGGACACAAAGATGGCCACGTTCCAAAAATAAAACTATTTATTTTAAATGAAGCAATTCACACTAGTAAATCATTTTAACCTTTAGAACTCGGCCGATTCTAAGTCAAAATATCCTTTCCAGTCGGCGCTTTTAAGATTGAGGAAAAATTTTCTTTCCCCCACTGTTAAGTTCGAGTTCACGACATGTGGTAAGGTTAGTTTTCTAGTTACAAAGGGGAGATAGTAAGGGTTACTGATTTTTAGTCAGTAATCATTGACGAGAAAGAAAGATCCTAATATTTGGCGCCGTATCATATCATAATAATTTTTTCTGATTTCCTGGTTCCCATTATTAATTGAGTGACTTACAATCTTTCAAATGCATATTTATCATAACTTAGAGTCGTGTATTGCGTAAATTAACATTTTCAAACAAAACAAATAACAAAGAAAGCGACACCTATACCATACTACTAAGATATTTTCTAGAATAATTTATTCGGTGCTTGCTTATATATATACAATATATACATATAGGTGTGTAATCACATCGCTTAGTGTGCAGACTTTATCTGTGGTCATATTGCAACTTACCTATTTAATTGCAATATTGAACCCATGTAATTAAAGTAATGCCTCATGTTTTCAATATTATTCGACGAAATATAAAAAAGAAGGAAAAAGTTAAGAACAATATTTTTAACATTATTATTAAACATTTTATTTTTTAAATTAACATCCTTTTAATGCACAATTATTCAATATACTCCAAATATTTTGATTTGACATTTTAATAACATCTCATTTTGAAACAATAGGAAGGTTACTGGTGACGGACTTCATAAATTTTAACGATGGTCAAGAAATGAGGGCAGCATCCACTCACCAAACTTCCACACCACACCAACATCAGGATTTAGAAACTAGACAGGCTTAACAGCCGGTTTCGATTGAACAAGATTCGAACTCACAACTCAATCCCAGCTACGAGTTTGCGACCTCACTCGTCAGCTACCGTGGCCCTTTTGTGATTAAATATTATCAAAAGTGAGATTTAAAAAATAATTTTTAACTTAATTGAACACGTTTCAAAGCTGCTGAGTAAATCTTAAGTACGTCAAATTAAAGCAAAACCTTCAGTTAATTCATGCATTCTATTGAAAATATTATGAAACACTTTTTTATATCAAATATTTCTATGAATCTTTAATCTTAAAGAAAAAAAGAAAAAAGTATTATTTTTTTTTTAAATGAAACTTATATCTTAAATTGAAAAGTTCTTGTAACAATGCTTTTGAAATGTCTGTTTTAAAAATGTAAAGTGAATTCTAATTTTTAAAATTTTTGGCTCTTAAAAGAGCCATTTTTGTTTATTTTTGTTTATTTTCTTTTTATTAAAAATGTATCAGTTTTAATCTTTTTTATTCTAGTCTTTTGTTTTTCATTGGTTTATTTGATAAGAGATTTTTAATTAAATTATATGTTATTCTTCGAAACAGTTTGGTAAATACAAAGAGCCACATTGCATGCCTTATAGATAATAGTAGTTCTTTTTTTTTTTTTTGTATATTCTTTTCCGCACAATATCTGAAATTTCTTCTTTTCTTTTCGTCAATTGGCCTAAGAGAAAATTTATTATCATTTGTCTTCATTTTTTTATTACTGAAGGCTCTGCAATTTTATGATTTAATTTTCATATCAGAGATGTTATTAAATTCATTCTAAAATCTTTTAAACTGAGTTTTTAACTTAGTTTGGCACGACTTGAATATCAGAAACACAACAATATCGATGAGGCTAAAGAATAATTTTTTGTCAATTTCCTAGTTTGCTTACCAAAAGTATAGGTGGATGCCCTGCGGTCTCCTAAATCAACATATTCCACGTGTTTGTGGTAATCTGCCACAATTTTTTGCATCGAAGTGGTTAATTTTTCTTTTTCTCATTCAGCAAAGTTACCATAAGATTTTTTTGGGTGTTTATCAACAAAATTTTCTTCATCTAAGTCTTTCCTCAAATTCTCAATTTCTATTTCAGCGAGCAATTTCAGATTCATTTTAAAAATTCGAAGAAAGAACAAGAGAAAAGAAAATTCTATCTATCATAGACTGCATAAAGTCATCTAATTGAGTATTTTTTTCGAATTAGGTTGTTTCTAAAGGTCGCCAATGATAAGGAATTCGCACACAACTGATAACGTTGGCGAAAAATATCCCCACCCAATTACGGACAATAGAAGCAAAGTCGTAAAAAGGGCAAGGGAAAGTTGTAAAAGGATCTGCTGGAAAAAAAGGGGGAAAGAACTGTCTATAGATAGCTTGGTACAGACGTTGTACCAGAGCGAAGCGAGAGACAAAAATTTTTTTGGTACGACATATGTACCGCCGATGTTTAAAGGTTAAAGGGAATGTGGAAGCCAACTGCACAATCCATATTCCAATGGAGAAAATTCCAATTCAAACAAAAAAACATTTCGTCTTCAATCCACCAGAACTTACGTCGCGAGTATAATTCTCACTTTGTAATGTTCGATCTTTAACAGCACGTTTTTCTCCAAACGATTTCAGCACTTCGATTGAAGTTATATAGGTGTTCGCCTGAGCTTGCACTTTGGCTAGCGAGCTTTAGACTTTTTTTCCTCGGATACTTACTGTCTGCATTGCAAAACTAATGTTAAATAGGAAAAGAAAAATTTTAAAAAAAGGTGATAATATATGAGGAAATAATTCTAAACATATAGGGAGGACCTCAGAGATAAATTCGGTTTCCAAATCTCACTAAATTTGGTAACAAATGCAACTGCCCTTAGAAGAATTAATAGGATCTAGAAGCAAGTAGAAAAATTTAGGTTATTTTTCGTAGGTTCTTATATATATTAGCCACTGTACATAAATTGCTTATAGAGTATATGTCAGTTACATATATAGTGTTTGATATGTGATATTATGATTTGAATTGCATCGTGCTGTGAGTGTGCGAACTTTTGTATTTGCTAAGGATTATCACAATAAATTTAGAATTTTTTTGGAAAGTATCTACTTTTTTTTAAATGCATGGCCAATTATCACATTCGTAATACTCAATTAATAATATTTTTCCAACAATGAAATTCCTTCGTAACGGACATTATTTGCCCTGACGACAAAGTTAATGTTGCTACTAAGGTCTTACGTCGTGAACAACCACCAGAATTATTATACATACAGAATTATTTTACACCAGAATTATTATCAAACATATTTTAAATACTAGTTATACTTTCCAGTAAATGTGTAGAAAGAGATAGGGAGTATGTCAAGAATAACATTTTATTACGTAGAGTTTGTATGTGACTTTTTAGTACAAGAAGTATTGGGAAACTGGGCCAATTTTTAAAAGAGTTATTCCTTGACAACTTTACTTTTTCTTAAAAAAATTATTTTGAAATTTTTTTTGCATGTATATATATATATATATATATATATATATATATATATATATATGTGGGGGGGTGTGGGTGTTTGTTTGTTTGTTTGTCTGTGTGTGAGTGTGCGTGTGTGTGTATGGGAGTGGGGTGCAGGTGTAGTTTTCTCATAAATTTGTTTTATTTATTTTTTCTTATTGTTTATAACTTTATGTTTATTTTTTTTAAACATTTCATATTCTTATATTTTTTTAAATCATTCTTATCTTTAATCTTGATATTTTTTTGTTTTTTTTCCTTACGTAAAAAAAACAACTATATTTTTTTAACTTTATATTCTTTATGCTCATTTAATTCAACTTTAGAATGAAGATGGTGTTACCTTTGATACCTAATTCATTTTAAATTCAAATTCAATATATTGTACCAGATTCTTTGCCCGAAATACATTTAAAATATACAGCAAAATATAGCTTCTGAAAATCAGAAATTTAATAAGCCATAGTCTAATTCCAATTAAGAGTACATATATAATACATTTTCTTACAATAGTTCTTTCGCTTTTTATTTATTGCTTCATCTAAGATGATTTATTCCGTTCTGTTGGTACTGCTTCTTTTTAGCAAGCTTATATTTATTTCCCAAGGATTTATGATGCAAATCTATTAATTATTGTAACATAAAATAAATTTTGCTTTAATTTTATGCACAATACTAGAGTTACGATTGACAGTACATCACTGTTAAGTGAAACATATCAATAATTATAAAGGATATGATATAAAACTTACCAATTAAAAAAGCTACTTATGTGAAAATGAAAAATAAAATTATTTTCACACTGCAACAATCTTAAAAACAAAATATTAAGAAAAAAAATTATGCCATCAATTTTAAATTTCTGTATCTTCCACCTAATACTTTCTTAAAAACATTCTCTTGGAATTCTGTGATTTTTTTTTGAAAAATGTATCAATGCGCATATCCTGAGTCGCATTTATCGAAACTTTTCCCTCAATATCAACTTTTTTTACACTTTTTCATAAGCGAATGATTTCTCCAAAATATTTTTAACTTATATAAATTCACGCAGTACAGAAATATTTTGATTTCGTCTCTAAATATATTTACCTGCAAAAAAAGTTATAAATGGCCTTCTCCATATTATTTACTAAAACAAAATATTATATTAATTGAAGTATTTTCATTCAGTCACAGGAGGAATCAAACGTCAATATAAGAGATTTAAAATAAATGTTTGACAAACGGTTTATTCGGGTCCAGTAAGCATTTCAAATTCTCTTTGTAGTTCTTTTCAAATATTTATGTATTATAAGGATTTCACTGAATAGATTACCTCCCGATGGAAACTCTTGTGCTATTTGGAAGCGTATTCCTTATTTCCTTAAATATATTATTATTCTATGAAATTTTAATACTTTATTATAAGAATATCTTGATTTTGAATTTTTGGAAGCACGCTGTTTGTATGCATATTTTATATGCTTTGATTTAAAACAGAAAGGTTAAAAATCTTGATGAAAACGTCATTTAAAACCATACAAAAATCGATGTTGTAGAAATGTATCTTGAACTGACATTTCCTTATATTTTTTTTCAGTTTTCCCCTTTTATTTCTACATAAATAACTTTCATGCGTCAACTCTTTTATCAAACTAGTCATAAGCACAAAAAATATTGTGACCTCTTTATTCTTTTGCTGACATATTCAAATATATAAACAATTTCTGGTTGATTTTTAATTTTCCACCTTATAAGTATTATAAATAATTATTTCAGCCAATAAGGTAAATTTTATTTTCGATACTCGATAATTCCTTTTTCCCTACATTTAATAATTGCAATTGCAGTTCGAGAGGGAAGTGCTATAAGTGAGCAGCAACAAATCGTTATCATTTGATTCCAGCAGTCTAAAAATTTTCTTATAAAATAATGGAAACCGAAACTAAAGTGACATCATCTCAATCTTCTAACCATTTCTTTTGGCTCTATATGTTCTGATTTAAAATATTCTATTCCTTTGGTTCTAAGTACTTCTTCATAGTTTAGTAAATTTCTTTTTTATTTTCTAGGTATCCATCCTAAAGTTATCCAAAAGACTCACTAAGATTCTGATTTCATATAATGATGAAATTTTTCCTTGATGAAAGACTTAACTCTACACATTGATAAAAATTACTTTTATTCACTTACTTCAAACATTTTTTTAAAAAAACCCTACTAAGTGTAATTTCTGACTGTAACAGTAAATATAAGGGACATTTCTTTTCTCCTTTTGGTGCAAATACACTGCTCCTTTTTTGTAATTTATTACAATACCACCCAAAAATTTAACTTATTTATTCAAGTATTGGCTATGAATAATCATATGATCATCAGCAAAGCAAAGACAACATACCAGTTTTTTTTACTTTGAGACATGCTTTGGCAAATTTTGATTTGTATATTGATAGCTCCAAACTAAATGAAAGTGATGAGACAAAATACTTTGTAGTTACAATGAACAGAAAATTAAATCTTTTGGAACATAACAGACACACTGAGACTAGATGAAAAAAAATTACCTATTGTTAAAAGACTTGGTGGTGCAAAATGGGGTTGCAGCCAGGATGCCCTAAATCTTACATACAATACTTATATAAAACCATTCTCTTTAATATTAAAGTGAATCAAGTATTTCGGATATTTTGGTGAGATATATTTCCTCCAATTCTGCTATATTAGAATAAAATTTAATGGATTTGACCATTAAAAATTTATTCATATGTGTATTAAATTTTATATCAGGTTCCCCGAATGTATTTCACAAATGTTTTATTGAGGAATCATAATTTTCATTTGTTAATTAAAACCCTGTGATATAGCTATTTATGCTAATCAACCTAAATAAACATTCAAATAACTAATGTTTTCAATCTTATTCAACTAGTCATTGTTCTGAAAAGGAACTTCAAAGAAATTCCAAAAATCGAGCCATAAACTTCAGTTACCATAAAATGTATTTATATTTAATTTAAGTAACTTGATTATTTTAACTTCTATTTTGCCTCTCACAGACACATCATGCTTTATTACTCCATTTTATGAAGTTAAGCAATTTTTATTTTTTGGTATTTTAAACATCTGTCCAAATAAGTTCTGGTTGTTGCACTTTTACCAAAATATCCTTGACTAGTTTCAACGTATGTTTCAAATTCCAAAATGTCAAACTTTATTTCTGCTTTACTATTTAATCCCTTTATGTAATCATCTGTTTCCTCTAACAAATTCTTTAATTTCATAAGATTATATATTTAACTTTCTTTGAAACTAGATTCACTTATTGTTTGCCTAATTGGGATTTTAATATTAGATTACAATTTCGTAAGATTTCTTATCATAGCAGAACGTTTTTATTATGTTATCATTATCCGTTTTAGTATAGCCAAATTAGCAAATAAACAGCGTGCAACATGCTATTATATGACACGAATGAAAAATAATTAGTTTACCTGAAATGTCAGTGATGGTCACATAGCCTAATTCAAAGTCTGCCTAAATTTTGGGTTCGAATTCAATTTTATTTCCATTGCGTCTTTAGGACGCCTAATTCCATAGACTTAGAGTCACTGGTAATTTTCCTTCAAATAATACTACAAAATGGTCAAATGAACACATTTTTCAAAAAAGTGTATTCTTAATAGAGTTTCTGTTCAAAATAAATTAATAATGAAGAAATTAGTGAATGAATGTGTGAATCCATGAGGAAGCGAAATATTGAATGCTTAAGCAAATGAGTGAGGGGGGTAAATGAATGAATGAATGAGTGATTGGTTTAGTGAATGAATGAGTGATTGGTTTAGTGAATGAATGAGTAAGGAAATGAATGCATGAATAAAAATAAAATTTCCTTTCAGTAGCCATACTGTCGTTTGCATTTATTCTGATATTTAATTGTATATTTTAGTAATTATTAAAAAGAAATGTTAGCACCTTGGGTGGCTAAATCTGTTTTTTTTTTTTGCAAAACTTTGCAAATCGATTTTTTTTTCTTTTTCTCACTACTTTTGCCATTATTCCTTCAATTATTCGTTTCATAGAATCAACCCAAAACATAAGCAAATAGGGCGCAGAATACAGAATATGAGCTAATGAATCTCGAGCTAGTGGGAGAAGCAGAAACATTTTAAAGAGGGGAATTTCATCATGTAACGGCTGAA
>BMAW01062901.1:77035-98867 GCA_019974015.1 Nephila pilipes
AAATTGGAAAAGCGTTGGAACGATTGTATCACCCTAAAAGGTGATTAACAAAAGGTGTTATGTTGATGAATAAACAAAAATTTTGCAAAAAAAAATGTTGTTTTCAATGTTAGACTCGGGAGTTATTGAACGATGTGTTATATATATAGATTAAATGAAATTGCAACACCAAGAATGAGTGACCAGAAAGTGATGAAACTCGGCAAACAGAGAGACATAGCAACGGATAATAAATGATTATTTCAAAATGAGTTGCATAATACAGAGCAACTACATCGTCGATTGAGTAGGATGTAGAGCCAACGTGGACATTGATACACGAAACAACATGTAGAGGTACCGAGTCAATGGGAGTACGGATACTCTGCATTCCCTGGTCGACCATTAGCCACAGTTCGTCTTCTGAATGTGGCAGTGGCAGGTTCTGCAAATGGCATCCAATAACATTCCAATGGTGTTCAATTGGTGAGTGATCAGGAGTGAATCGCGGCCAGTAAAGCAGATGTATACCTTGCAGTGTTAGTTTGCTGATTTGATCAGGGTGTGGTGTTATCCTGCTGATAAAGGGCATTGGGTCATCCATGAAGGTATGGGAGCGTCACTGATCACAGAAAATCATACACGTATTGGTAGTCCTTCATAGTGCTCTTAATATGAACTATAGGTGACCTGTAATCATATGAAATTGCACCCAAAATCATGATTTCATGTTTTCGCATGATAGCGTATAACTCATTTGTTTCCAGATTGACCCTATCTCCCCGCTTTGATGCCACACTCGACTATCATTGGAGAAACTGAAGCGTAATTCATCTTAGAACATGACTTTCTGCCATTCCGTAATCCACATAGCTCAATCTCGGCACTACTGCATACGTTGGAGTCTGTGCTTTAGGATCAATACATTTGGTAAATGGTTTTATTCGATATATGAACATCTAGGATGTCTTGAACATGCTGTAGGATGAAGGTAGACGTGGATACTGGGTTCACTATTGCTTGTCGATGGATGCGTCAAATCTGGCTGCACCAGCACCTTTCAGATTTGCCACATTTCTTCGTTCAAACCATCTTAACCAAAGACGGTGGATTGTGGACGCGTCCAGATATGTATCAGCTGAGATTTGCCATATGGTCCAGCTTGCCCTACTCAGTCCAAATTCTATGCACCTCGTACAATCGTCTGTCTCCCGGAACTGCCTCCTTGGACTACGATTTGGCATCCTCTGAGACAAGAACACATTTTCTATGATGATTTCCCTTGCAGAAATTATGTCACGAAAATTGAATATTCAGCATATTTCTTTCTTT
Source organism: Nephila pilipes (assembly GCA_019974015.1). Classification (NCBI taxonomy): domain Eukaryota; kingdom Metazoa; phylum Arthropoda; class Arachnida; order Araneae; family Nephilidae; genus Nephila; species Nephila pilipes. The sequence continues at coordinate 78,347 of BMAW01062901.1, forward strand.
ATATCGTCTTCAACACGTATTGGAGTTCACATCATTCGCATATTCTCATAACATGGTGATGTGCGTCTACCCTAAAATTTGCATAATTTTCTGCCCACACCCTGTTGATGTTGCATTTTTACCCTCATGCAATGTATATAAACTCATAAACATTGATAACTGCGCACCAATAAAAGAACTACGAATTAAAATGAAACTTTATACACGTAATGATAAAGTTGAAAAATTCTCTTAAGGCTGAAATCAAGACAATTAAACATAACCAGAGGGATCATTCACACATATACAATATAAATTCAACAGCGCATCGAATCATCTTTTGCAGCAATACAAGTGGCAACACAGTCTGGCACTGAGAATGTCTTTGAGAATTTGAGATGTCAGATGCTGTGTTAAGGTAGATGGGCCCACAAATTTTTGGACATCCACCTCCAAATCATATACAAAGTGACATGGCAGCAACTGACATTCAAGCCGTTCTCACATATTCTTTATAAGGGATAGTTCTGGAAAGAGAGTTAGCACAGCTGAGTCTGAACATGACGTAGAAAGTCTTGATCAAATTGGAGCTGTATGCCGAAGAAAATTATCTTGCTGAAAAACTGCCCCTGGATGACCATTTCGGAAAGTTTCAACGTGTGATCGAAAAATACCATCAACATAGTCCTGGCCAATAAGATTCAATATATATATATATATATATATATATAATTTTTTTATTTCATTTTATACGTCTTCATCTTTTTCCTTTTAATTTTTTTGAACAAATGAGTTTCTTATTTAATTTATGACTTTGAACTATTTTTTGAGCTATTTTTAATTTTTACAGATTTTTATTGATATTTTATCCTTTTTGTTGTTAATTTTGTTTTTTAAATATATAAAATATTGCTTTTTAAAACATCTTATCTTCAACTTTTGCTTAGTAAATTTTTGAAGTAAGAAAATTATTTTGGTTTATTTAAATTTATCATTGTATTGGTATGGCTTCTTTTAAAGCAATCAATAAGTATTTACTTTGTCAGTGAATTCCTTCATGAGAGAAAGGGTAGGCATATGTATGAACTATGTGTAATATTTTACTTCTTAAAAGTTTGTCCATAGTTTTGCTTGCTTTTTCATTTATTTGCATTTTGTTAAATTTTTTATTTGTTTATATAGTTAAATACTTTCAACTGATTTTTGTGTTATGTATAAAAAGTTTCAACAGTTTTGTTTTGCTTGTTTATTTTTTTAAATATGTGTTCGAATTCTTGAATTTGCTGATTTTTGGATTGTTACAATATTTTTTTATATTGCGATTCACTCAAATGTGATGATTCGATCAGTAATAACGATATAAACACACGTTATTCCATACAAAGTATGGAATAGTATGTGGATTCATAATGCCTTTTGAAATTAAAAATTGTACATTTTGTCACACTTTTTCGATTAATCATAAATCAATATTTTTTTTTATTTTAATATGAATCTTTGACATTTTGTATCATAAAGTATAAAGTACTGAATAAATTTTTTTTACTAAATTGATGTATTTTTTAAACAACATGAAATATGCATACAGAATTTAAAAAATAAATCAGCTTACCTTCTGTTACCCGCAAGATAACATTTAATAGATGTACGATAGTACCATAGAGCCATCATTCTTATACCATTTTAAAGTTAAACAATACCCTTATCCCTTAAACCTCAAGTTTTAAATTTTTTTTCACATTTTATTTTAAGAACTAAAATTTTTTAAAAAAATCATGAAAGTTGGAATTAGTAACATTTTTTCATCTATCGAGCTAAAAATAAAATCTGATTTCCCCATTAATAAAACTGTGGTTCACTGAATAAGGGCTTACAAGTACAACACCCATGTAATATTTTAAGCATCTACATGCAAAACCTTTTTTTTATTAATAACGTGGGAAAGTGTGAAAATAAGAAACTGAGAAAATCAATTTTAAAGATTGTATTTTATGCAAGAAATTTCTATTATTGCACGCTTAAAACGCAACCGCCTCACATGTTGTACATCCTACACCTACAAAAAACTAATGCATCGTTTTTTTTGTCATCCCCCGATCCTGATGAGCTTCTTACGTTGAAGACCTTGACTTTATTACAGGTCCTTTTATTTGTGCACTATCAGCTTGTAAACCACAAGTGACAGAAAAATGCGCCAATTAACAATCCCGATATTTCATAATATTAAGGCGACTAGATATTCTATCACTATACATTACTGTTGCCTCATTTACTGCAATATCAACTACTTCTTTTTGAAGCTCCCGATGTTGTGAGACTGTACTTCCCAACCGTAGAATTGAAAGGCTCGTTTGAATCTAGAGTCTTTCCACCTAAATGCTTTTTCAATAATTTAGACAAAGATTGCTTAGCGATGTGTTTTATTGCATCCATAACAGTAGTAGACACAATACTTTTATATATAGCTATATGAGAAATTTCCTTTATTTTTTGCCGTCTGGGAATTATACTACGAGGTAGTACCAACTAGAAAGACATAATGCATTGGTTATTTATTCATTGAACGATAAAGGCAATAAATAGCCCATATTGCTTTACTTATACTATTTTCGGAACTGTTATTCTTTCGTATAACATTCTCACATTAGATTGTTAATTTATCTATTAATTTATATGTCAGGGGGGTTTCCAGACTTATACTTCTGCCACCTGAAAGCTTTCTGCCACAATTCATAATTTTAAATTTACGAAGCCTAGCACCAATGCGCTTTGGAATATGACCAACACACTCAACTTGTGACATTGGGCTATTCGCGGTTTCTCTTCACTAACCTTGGGTACTTTTGATTGAGATTGATTGCTTTCGCTAAACAGCCTTTGCCCAACCAAAAATGAAACGTGATATGTAAAGTTATTATGTAAAGCAGTTAGAGATGAAGTGAAGTGGTTGAGTTAGGAAATATATAAACTCCGACTGAAAGTAGCAAGTGTATCTGAAAGAGAGTCTGAAGGAGTAGAGAGTCTGAAGGAGCAGAGAGGTTGAAAGAGAGGCTGTAGGAGACGTGAAGCTGAAGTAATAGATAAGAGGAAGGAGGAAATTAAGATTGAAATAGAGGGTTCGAGTAAAGATTGTTGCTAGAAGTATATTTGCTGTTGTTCTCAACAGTTGATCCAGAGTCTGAGTTGCAGTCGAGGAAGGATTAGTGGTAAGAGTCTGTTAGATTACTATTGGTGGGTTGAATTAAGGTATTAGAAAGCTTACCATTGAGATCATAGCCATTTGTTGTCATAGTAAATATAAGTTAATAAATTAAGTATAGATTGTTCTAGTGTTTCTTTAATTATTTGCGTCGTAGTGTTTAATAATTGAATCTAGTGATGGCACAAGATGAAGCCCGGGTCGGGCGGGCTTCACAAACTTTTCCAAATTATATGGAGCAGTAAAATGTAGCAGTGGAATTTTTTTTGTGTTTCCATCGCTAATATATCTCACATATTTTTCCTTTCTTTCTGATACTGATATTTCAAAAATTCTCTTCATTCCCTCCATTTCCATTTTTTTAAAAGAACAAAAATAGTTTTTCATACAATTTGGTTGACGATCCTTTATCCAATTTCGTATCCATTTCCACAATTTAGGCTTTCCATAGATAACAGCATTTGCAATATGATGATAAAATTTCAATATCATTATAACAGTTATATCACCAATTAAGCTACATCCACCCGTACGAAATGTATGCCACGGGTTTTCCAAGTTCCAACCCCACTGACACATATTTCATTTATTTCGGATGCTAAAATCTATTCCTTTGCTTCCTTTTTCATTGAAGGATCATTGAACTATATGATTTTTTAATGTATAAAATTCTATCATAGGACTTTTTAGAAACATGTGGAGGCAAATCCATTACGGAACAAAAATCATTTTTGCCATGTAGACCTAATCCTAATGTGTGCATAGCATATATTATTCTGGTGTTTACTTCATAATCATGATTGCTTGATTCTAACATAGGTGATATTTTAAGAGTATATTGAATACTACGTGAATCACATTCAGAATTAAATTCTTAATCTAATCCACACAAAACTCTTTCAACACTGCTTTTGAGCTACATTAACAGCACACCAAGAATTTCGACATTTCTCCTAAAATTGTCTAGATTGAACAAGCTATATCCTTTAGTTTCATTGGAGAAGGTTTTATAAAAGTTACTGTCTAAACACAGTGTTTTAGATGAAGCAAATGTCACTTCGGCAAATACCAGTTTTTTAGCTTGGGAATGTTGATTACCATGAAAACACATTTTCTTTTGCCAATAATATGAGCTACGAGCTACTGCTAAAACTACGAACTGATTTACTGCTCATCGTATTGATAAGATCTTAAAGAAAAATTAACGATTATCCAATACTTTTTTTTAAAAAAAAAGTAATATAAAACAAAGCAGTTCAATGATGCAAGATAAAAATACACAAGAAAATCAAACGTAAAATAACATTTGCTTGAATTCAAATTGTATTGAGATGTAGATATACTGCTCCAGTTAAAATAAGATCACAGATGTAACTAAAGATTTTAAAAAAAAAATGTATTTTACATTCTCTTGCATGGAATAGTGGCTTTTTACATTGTATTTAAAGAGCAAATCACTTTAGACATTTACATTTTTTACTGCACGGGGTATAATAATTGTCGGATTTTGATGCGGTTTGCTTCAAAATGCTCCTAACATTTCACACTATTTTTTGAAAATGAATTTGAAAAATCAAATTTCTTAAGGATGCAAAGGTCTAATTCCCTTTTAATTACCTTATTTCCACTATTCTAAATTTTGCTTTATTTTAATTGAGCCTTCCATTATATTTTTTCTGTTACTTAATATTTTTTTTTTTGTTTTTGGCTTTTAAGTTTATTTTTTATTTTTTTAATCAATTATAAATATATTTATATGAGTTGTATTAATAATAGTTTTAATATTACTTTGTATTTTAATGATTTCTTTTAATATGTATTTTCTTATATATTAATAGCATTGAATTTATTAATAAGATTAGTTTGTTACATGAAGTGACATTTTGTGAACTATATTATTGTTGTTTTGTCTATATATATATATATATATATCCTATTATAAACAAATTTTAAGTTTGTATCTAAATATTATGTTTCATAAGAATTTTTATTCGTTTTTATGATATTTAAAAAAAAATTATAAAGATAAATCCATTTTAACATCTTAGTTATACCTATTTTGAAAAATTTTTAGCTCACCTATATACTCGGAAAGAAACAAAATAAAATATTGTTATATAAGAATCTGTGTATAAAAATGTAAGTAAATATTGCCTAGATTATTTCTTGCTTGTCTACCTTGTGGTGTTCCTTCAGTTTGTTTACATTTTTATCATTAAGGTATAATGTTCTTCTTTTGAAGCATGATTAAGTAGAAATGCAAATTATCATATGATATTGAATTATTGATTTTTAATTCGCCTAAATATTATCAGACAGATCTTTAATGAAATTTCCTCTTTATTCATTGAACTAAACAAATTATCAATGTCATAACTACATTAGATTAAATCTCTTTTCAATTAACATGTCTAATAAACTTATAACTATTTTAAAAATATCAATCTGATCAAAACTATCCATAGATTTTTTTGTTAAATTATTTTGTAAAATTTACCATATTCAGCTATGTAAGTTTTGAAACCATTAGTAATAGTTCTAAATTTAATGGGTACCTTATGAAATTTAGGTTTTAAAAGATGTGAGAAAATTTTACCAATATTATGATCATAACCTATTTTTTTATATAAATGTTTTAACCTATTGGAAATTTCTCCATCACTACTTTTAAATTTAATAGATGTATCATGTTTAAGAAATGTTTGTTAGTCGTACTAGCATAAATTATTTAGCAATTAATATCATGATTTTCCAAGAACTTATTTACATAACAAATAATAGACTCATCATGTAAGTGTTTTAATAGATCATATTAGATTTCTACACTTAGTGCTGTTATTAGTCATATAATTCAAATTTTTAATTTCATCATTGCTACAATACATATATTCTTTTAAAGTTTAATATGTTACCTTTATTTTGTAGCAAAATTACTCAAACAATTATCAGTAATCTCATTAATTGTCTTCATTAGTAATAGAATTATTATTTTAAGGAAATAAAAGACTGAAACCGGTACCGGAAGATTTCGCTCTATCAGCAGCCTGTGAATGGTCAGCAAACACTCGTGTGTGGGTCATTCGTCTGATGGTTGATAACGTGAATCAGGTGCTTTGACAGCTGATCTGACAATGACTCTGTCTTCCCAATTTGGTGTTGCCTTAGGTCGACTGTTACCATCATGACGCTGAAATCTGCCACTGTCCACCCATTCTTGCCAGCATCTTCTAATCGCATCGACCCATATGACGAGCGATTCTCCGAATGTCCAACCTGCCTCTTTCAATCCAATGATACGACCTCTTTCAAACTCTGACAGTTGCTCGTAATGAGCTCCAATCCTGTGGATGGGTCATTTTTTTTCAGTCCATGAAAGGTATCCTAAATCTCAATACAACAGATATTTGTATCATCAGATTCATAATCGCTTCTCATATTTAACTGCTGTGTGCACAGTTCTGATGATCGGTAACTCCCGCTATTCATTAATTGGACACCAAATATTATTAAATTGCATGTTCGGTCCAAATGTCTTTGCATACGAAATCTAATTAAAATCGGGTAACTCCTTTTACAGCGTCGTTTTTTTTTGTTGTAGATAGTATACATATAATGTGCATTATGCATATGTATATATATGTGTGTGTAGTGTAGTTATATAGTGATATTTATTTCATGCACATTCAGCTTCGTAATTTATGCAACTTTCGAACTTCCTTACAATATGAGAGGCCGTAGTAGCCTCGTGTTCATAGGTTTGGGTCCTGATGACATCAGTCCAACTGTGTAAAGGGACTATTGCACGTTCAAGATGTTGCTAGTTCAAGTCACTCAGTAGCTTGGTGTGGATGCTTAGAGAGAAAGAGGCCAACTCAAGTTTCACTTTTAGCCTTCGTCTTGCTTCAAAGTGTGCCGTTATGCATACACACACACACACACACATATATATATATATATATATATAAATCATAAATAATTAATTATTCAAACCAAACAATACAGATTTTTAAAGTATTTTACAAAATCAATTTCAAAAGAGCTTTACAAAAATATATTCATATCGTGTTATATATTTTTTCACTGACAGGCCACTGAATTTTTATATTGACTGAATTGAAGTTAACGGTTCTTCGATATATCTATTTCTGTTGGTTATATCTATTCAACATTCTTCAATATAAAAAAATATTTTATTAAATATTGATTAATTGTCGATAAGTAATACGTATGAAAAAAGTGACAAATTAGAACATCCGAAATATACATGAGAACCTTTTATAACACTCATTATAAAGATTTTCTTTCAGGATGGAAATACAATTATTTCTGATTTCTGAATGTAAATAAAAGTAATTAAAAAACTTTGGTAAAAAACTGTTTGCAAAAAAAAAGCTTTTTTAGATTAAGCTATTATAATTTTTCTGTGGCCACAGATAAATAATTTCTTATGTTGCGTTTTGATTAATTACGTCCATGTATTAAATTAGAAATAATGGAAAAAATTAATGCGAAGTAAAAAAACAATAAAAACTAATATATTTTTAATCAAATAGGATAAAGTAATTTTTTTCGAGTGTAATTAGAAACTGTCGTCCTCTCTTAATTAATGAAGTAAAATTTATTCCGGTGAATATTTCTGTCTTATTGTGCAATGTTGGATAATATCGCAATTATATTTTACTGTCAGCTATACAAATTTTTTAACTATATTATCCTTTAATTGATTCATAATAAAATGCATGTCTGCTGAAAGCGTACTTTTTTCAAACACATTAACTCTACCTGATTATTTTAAATGACTGCATAGAATGTGACATAGAATTTTGTATTTATGGAAATGAAAGAAAAGTTATCCAGATTAGTAATATTTTATTGAAAATTCGAAATTCATATTATTCCAGTTTAAAAAAAATATTTTAACTTTGCTCTTATTCAATTTGCAATAAAATTCAAATCAATTAGATATTTTATTTCGTATACATTTTAAAATTTAATCTATTTAATACACTAAAGGCTTCACTCTGTATAGTAATAAATTTAATATATATAATTACATTCATGAATATTGAAAATAGCGCAACAAGATGGATGAGAGCTACATGCGCGAAATTTGTGAAAGTAGTTGAATGATGTCTGGAATGAAACTGATTTGATTGTAGTGCAAATGCGCGTGAACATAAGGAAATGAGTCTTATATAAATTGTCGCATAGTGGCACATTCAAAAATATTTCGATCACATTCCGTCTCTAGAAAGACTTTGTTAAGCAAAGAATGTCAGATAGTCTTGTGAGAAAACTGTTCCTACAATTAAGCGAGTTTGAAGAAGTCCTTGATAATTGGCATGAAAACCGTACACTAGTTGACGAAACGTGTTGCTCGCCAGATCGATCATTCGCATTATGTGGTCAAAACATGATGGCAGTAGTGGACATCAGATAGTGCCTACGGACAGAAAACAGCGTCTGCAGCGCCCTGAAAAACGATAAGAAGACAAAATTGAAGAGTCATGTGGCAAGTGCTCATAGATCACCCTTTCACTAGCTCCACAACACAATCAGATATCGGGCTGCCAATTATTACCCACATTATTTCCAAATGCCTTGCGGAATTAAATCTGCAATCCTAGGGCCCTTTTCGAGTACTGCCTTTAACCTCAAAACATCAGTGGTGAAGCATATAGTGGTGCAAAGTCAAAGCAGCATTGAAAGCCACATACTTGCAAAACATGTTACTTAGTGATTAAATGCGGTACGTTTTAGACATATCATAATTGCGTGTGGATGTGAAGGTTCCCTGTTGAATGGTACAAATCTATCCACACTGCCGAGTGGCGTGCTTCCAGTACGGCAGATGTAATGGTCTGGAAGTCCATAACCTATGTTATATGGTCCAATCTATTTGTGGTATGGTGAACCTTAACGGTCCAGTATTATGATATAATAGTCTTCGACCCTAGGTGGGGATTTCCCTAAATGGGTTTACATGGACAATTCTTCAACAAGCTAATACTATTCGACTAACAGCTTGATTAGCTCAAAAATTTTTACGTGCTGTTCAGATGCTTCCACGGTAGTCTAGCTTTCTGGATTTGTTTTCTCTAGAGCATTTGCCGGAGCCGCTGAAATGCTAGATCCCACTATGTAATTCTGTATTTGATTTGGATGTAATTCCTTAATATTTGTGGCCTCATCTCCCTCTTGACAACATCCGATATCTACTGAACTGAATGCCGGATTGTATTGCGATAAAATTGCTGCAGAAGATGGTCTGACACTCTGTTGAAGTTATACTGTCTTTGTCTAACTGTACCCACAGTATTTGTTTAGTTGTCTTGATTTATATAAGGATCAAATGAATCGCTGTCCTTTTTCATTATGTGTATTAAATTTCATTTCAATCATAAGCTTAATTTTTTGGGCGTTATTTTCAATGTTTCTAAATGTATTATTCAAAACATCTTAGAATAACTCTTTACTACTTGCATAAAAACAAATGATTAATAGATTAATGAAAACAGTACACTTCATTCGGAACTCATTGTAATATCTTCCACAAAAAATGATTTCTTTATAATAATTGTGTATAGAAAATCAAAATCTAACACAAATAACATCAAATATGAATATAAAAGGAGGATAACAAATTTGTTTTATTAGAACGTAAGCATTCGGAAAGAAATAATTGTATAATGCTTAAAATATGCGTCCTCAGGCAACGCGTATCACAAGACTGTCAGGTGACCTTAACTGTAGGGTGAAGAATTATGAATTCGAATCAATTTTCTCATGATATTCCACTGCTATTCTATTGAATTAAGATGCTGAGAATTAAGGGATAAGAAGAGGACGTTGAAATTTGAGTCAGGCTCCTGATTTCCATTCGACACAATTATGGTCTAGTAGTTGTTGTTTTTGTCCTGTTAATTCTCTCACTAGTTGCGTAAAGAGTTGCCATTAACATATATATATGAGTATAAAATGGGATAAATGATGTTAATGTAATCCACAGCTTTCATGGAAATTCTTACATTCACCACACGGCCTAAGGCCAATCATATGAACATCTCTTTTAGTATTATTGATATTCCATTCACCTGTAATGCATTATTTTAACTGTCCTTCGTGTGGCAACCAACGAAATCTGATCTTGAAATCAACATGATGTAAACAAAGTCAGGATTTCTTTGATTAAACTCCACAAAGGTATGTCGATGCTGCTGTAACCACTACAAATATACAGAACTTTGATGTAGTATCAGCAACCAGGCCATATTGTATCTTCACAAGCGGAGTCATATCTTCTTCTGACTGTGCAATTGAATATTTCTTATCTGCCTTTTATTACAATCTGTGGTCAATTGAGTAATGGAATATGCCTATTGAATGTTAACGAATCATGATTAACAAAAGGAAGTTACTGTCTGAAATGAGACAAAGTTGTACATTACCTATAGTACCTTCTACTAGTTTTCCCATCATTTATTCACTTTCCAAAACCACTTTACACAATATCACGCGACAGGTCAGTCAACTACGCCCTTTTCGAAATACGCCTAACTATTCTTCTGGTTAGAACGATTTGGCCATCGTCGATTCACTTAAATCTCAGCCTTTTCCCATGATGAAATACTCTTAATAATAGCTGTTATTTCCTCTGTTACACTTTTTATGACTCTCTGTGGTTAATTCGTTCTTTTTTTACATCAGTAACCTACTTCCATTTCACGAAGACAGAAGTGAACATTATATCATTACGCTTCTGGTAAAATAGATACATATTTGCTTATGAAAATTGAAACATAACGAATGAACAATACAAGTAAGTTGAAATTCATAGAATACGTAAATAAGTGTGTTGTATTCAAATTATTATAATTTCAGAGTCTTCTGGAAAATGTAGACTTAGCAGTGCTCTTCGAACTGACGATTTTGCCATATACTGAGAGAGCTCTTATGGGTGTAGAATATAGTCACTTATAATCTGCATGCGGTAAACGTCTCCACAGGACAGAGCATTTAAAACAGTTTATCCTAATCTTACGAAAAAATTTCGATAAAATTAGCATTTCATATAATAACTGTAATTTTATAAGTTACATTTAAATAATGTACTACTACTTAATATATATTAATATAAAGACAATAACATTAATAAGAATTAATTAAGTAAATACTAGAATTATAACTATAAGCACGGAAACAAGTATTATACTCGCGAGAATAAAGTTATAAATACTACACATGTGAATTTTGTTTTTAAATGAAGAAGGATATTAAGCAATAATAATGTGTATTTAAAGATTTTTAATTTAAAATCTCTGCTGCGTGTGGTATAGCTCAAACCATGGATCAACACACTGTCCTACGTCGTATATTTTGCACTCATAATACGATGTTTTGTTTCGCTTTCCCTTGTTTTTAGGACACATGACGCACCCCCTTCTACTATTGTTACCTTTCCAGTTAACGTATATTTTCGGAAAATGTCGTCCAGATAAACAGAATGGTTGAGTGCCAGGTGTTTTTGGACTAATTTTTAAATTTCTTGGTTTTCCGAAGATTTCTATTATTTGACGAATAACTCTGCATATGAATTCTAAATCAGATAATTTTTCGCCTTTTACTTTAGAATATATTACATTTATATTTAGAAATTCTATATCTAATAATCAAAAAATCTGCTTTTTATACCTTTTTACCTTTTTTTCTAAAAGCTCGATAATGATGAATGATAGAATTTCTAGTATCAACACTTACCAAATTTTTATTGTACTCTACAACACAGAGTGGCTTCAAAATGCTTCCATTCTTTCGGTCTCTTTTACCTATTGGTATTATTAATATCAATATCCCTTTCTTCACTAATCTCAGAATCACTTTTATTCATAATTTTATATATTTCACTCGGATATGTATCTCGCTCTCTTAGCCATGGTTAACGAAATGAAACTGAATATAACCCTACCACATATCCTGAAATTTCTACAAAACACACCCATAAGTATTTCACTCTCACCCGTGCAAATAGTCAGCTGAATGCACTTTCCCATATTCTCCGAACGAAAAGAGCAAATAAATAAATAAGAACGTCTGTGTCTCTTTAACTACCACGTACACTTTTAAACAGTCGTGATTCTTATTTTGTTTACAGCAATAAATCTATCAAATATAAAAAAGCGTACAATAAATCTATCAAATCAAATATTCTAATACCCTTATGTATAGGTCATATTTTTTGAAATTCGAATGATGTGAAAACCGTTGCAATTTGGCACCATCTACTGGCATTTAAAAATTCGAATAAAATATTTCTTTTCCCAATTACGCTGACGCTAATTTGGGTCCACGATAATAATCGGAGCTCTTCACATATAAGCGACATTGGGCTAATAAGAGTCGAATCGTTGCGTCACGCATGCGAGTTATTGGTCGCGAACAAATTATATTTTCAAGCAGTTTTGGGGTTAACATGGGTGATAAATTAGTAGAAACCGCTGCAATCACTGGAAGCAAAAACGGCCTTTACCTGTTTAAGCTGTGATCCAACTGGAGGATGACAGAAAAGGGCAACTCATTCCATGCTGCTTCAAGTTTGTGCCAAACTTCATCAACCAAATTCTCTTGAGAGGGTAGTGGTGCAAACTGTCAGCAACCCATGATAACATTATTCAATGAGTGACAGCTCTGGAGGCCACGCAGGCAAAGGAACAATCAAATACCTTGTGAAACTAGGACAGTCAAAACACTACGTGAAATATGTTCAAGCATTATTTTATTCAAAAATGGCTTTCGGCAAGAATAAAAGTTAGTTCACAACCACTGGGCGTAAGACCACATCCACAGGACGTGTCGTGTATCTAATGACTATTGAAACCATCTCACCTGGTGCAGGTCCTCTATAACAATATTGAATTCAAGCAGACGACATTACTGTCTCCTCAGAGCCTCTAAACACGTATACGGCCATCAGAATACTGTACGAAGAACATGAAGTCATTTGAAAAGCTAATATTGAGCGACACTTATAGCCAGCTTTGTCGTTCGACACACCAGAGTCGTTATTTCTCTCTCTATTTTACATTGTCAAAGTAAGCCGAAGTAATGGTTGCCGTGCTGGGAGTCCACGTTGCTACCAGCATAGTCGTACCGTATAAGTGGATACTGGGCATGCTGCAAACATGCCCATTTCCTGACTAATGGTTCGTGGTATGGTTGTACGGGTTTTAGGGCTAACCTCACAATATGTCTATCCTATCAGGCGTTCGAATGATATTCCTCGATTCCATGAGAGCCAAAATTCGTACGGAGTACAATCTGCACAATCCAAAAAGAGTGAAAATATGATAAAATAGAAACATTTGGTGATTGAAAAGACGGTCACAATCTTAAAAAAAATAATAAAAAGTGAGATTATAATGAAATTGAAAATTCTTTACATATTAGCTTTTTACAAATACAAAATTTCAATTGTTATTTGTTTTGTTTTTGCTAAACTCTTATATATATATATATATATATATATATATATATATATATATATATATAATATAATATAATAGAGTCCATTTAAACGCATTTCAGAGGTACAGTTTCCTAAGCAGTTTCTTATATATATTTCATTGTTGAAAAAGATTTTTCATCAATACGTGTTTTAACGGGCAGGAAAATTCAACAAAAATTTCTTAAAGTATATATAAATGGATATTTGTGAAAATATCTGTACAAAAGTATATGCTTTTCTCTAAAAGCTTTACTTCTATTGAAGCTAATCTAGGTTGTTGTGCCAGTAATTTCTTTTTCCATTGCTGATGATCTGCAGTCAAAATATTAGTACTACAAAATAACAAATTTAAAGAATATATTTCTTTCAGTATTTGAAATATATTTTGTTCTGCAGATACGAGGTCATTCTCTGGTTGATTAAAATATTTAATGAACCCCCTTTTTCGATTTCAAACACTGACCCAGAGTAACATATTGGAGACAGCAATGAATTTTCTATTCTTTTCTCAGATTTATTCGTTTAGATGGAATCGTTTTTTTTTCTAATACTGATGAAAACATTTAATCATGAGAAGAAAAATTCTTTCTTAAAAAAATATAATACATCAAAATAGTATAATAAAAGAATTATTCTATAATATTTCATTTTCTATAAACCACTTTGGGGTTGTGTGCACACGTATCATCTTCGCTCGTCCTTTGAGTACGACAATGTATATATATATATATATATATATATATATATATATATATATATATATGTCTACTTCATTTTTAGAGAAATAGTTATTCATAATATTTTTAGATGTATAAATTTTGAATTTATTTTAAATATCTTACATTCATTTCTTAGTCACTAGATGGCGACTAATAAATTTACCAATTAACAGATGAATTTCCTTTGTGATTTAAATTTTTTATTCGAGATTTAGCTTTTTTACATTAAAAGATTGTTTAGAAGTAAACATTTTAAAAATATTACTTTTTTTGTAATAATTATCTTCAGCATATATATAGCGTGTAAGATTCATGAAATTTCAGCGTTTCATAAAATCATTCAATCAACGAGTCAAGTAAATTACCGTTAACATTCAGATATACACCGCATTGTACATGCAGGTCAAGTATATTTACATGTGTCTAATATATGTAAGAGATTTACAACTGTTCTTAAGTTTCATGACTTTTAACTGTAGAATAAATATGAATAATTTATTTCAAAAGGATATAAAATATCTTTTGTATGACATAGTTTGTTCATTAAGAAAGTTTAAATCCATAAAGATAATATATACATTTCTTTCCAAAGCTAGAAACACCACTTTTAAATTCTTTTCTTTTCTTTCTTGGGTTTCTTCGTCATCACTATCAGTCATATATTTATAACATTTTGTCTTTTTAACCTCTATTTATATCAGAATGAGAGCTCTGTTGCAATTCGTGATTAAACCAATATATCAGCATAAAAATATTAATAAAGTTTATTACTCCAAGAACATTTGAGAATGTGCATTCCATATTAAAAAAATACTAATAAAATGCAATTTCAAGAAAATGATAATAATTGAATGATGATACTCGCAAGAATTTTTACAATTAATTAGATCTATTCTTAACGGATTACATTTTCTATAACTACATAGAATTATTGCATCCGTAATTGTGGATAACTTTATGAAAAGAAAAAAATAAAAATTTCATTGGAATCCTAAAATCTTTGTAATATGAGTCAAGCAAATGATATGAGTTTAGTGAGAAATTTGATGCTTCAAAGAATTAGTATTTTGTATGATCTATCAGCAGTATAGATGAATGATGTAGAAAATTGAACCCTAGAATTCAAAAATTAATTCATGAAGCTAATAGCAAAAATAATATTAGAATACTAAATTTTTCTTGCTTCAAAACTATCAACTAGAACACTAAAAATATTTCTTATAAAATTAAATAAAAAAAAGCAAACAGAAATATAATGACAAAATGTAACCTTTATTGGAAGATTGGAAATCCCTGAGACAAAGGCTGAAATGCATTTGGTAGTCCGTAACAAAAAGAAAATTGAAATAAATTTGAAAACTAAGATATTCGCTGAGTAATGAAACATTTTTCAGGAGCAAAATAATGGATAGATTTTCAGCTTACAGATAAACAAACAAGAAAGTATAGCAGCATGATATTCTACAACTATACTCGAAATAAAAGATAAAGAAATACAAAATTATAAGCCTAGTTTTTGAGAATATCAAGCACTTTTCAGAGAAGGTTTGAATCATTTTATTTTTTATTTTATTTTATTTTCAGTCCAATTACATTTGCTACTTTCTCCCAAAAAAGAAATTAAATTGGAAAGAAAAGAAATCTAGAATACTAGCTGCAAAATGATAGTTGTTTGATCTCTTGTAAAGACACTTATCTTGGGAAGATAAAATACGTTTTAGAAATGATATTTCGCTCAAGTATATAAAATAATTTATTTCAGAACTAGGATTATACTCATTGCTTAAACTGAAACAAACTGAGTCATTGATCAACATGTAAGCAACTTTACCGGATAATAAATAGAACCATTCGTCATCTAAATTCCTAATTAATTGAATGACTTATATTTTTTTGAAATTTTTTTAAAAAAATTAAATAAGTAAACGCGATTGACTGACTGATTATCTGATAAACTCGGCCCTAGAAGCAACACGTAAACTATTGAAGGTAATTTAAGTGACGAGGAAATTAAGCTGAACGCTACTATTGAAGATATTTTAAGTAACATTTTAAATGAAACCTCGCTTTTACCTTCCACACCATCCAAACGTGATGATTTAAACACTCTACAATTTAAATTTGAATCAGCTGTTACACTACATGTTTTAAATAGAATCAGAAGTCAAAACCTTAATGCGACTAGTGATTTTAAATTTACCAATTTCTTCTAATACCGATAGTCTATTAAAATTTTCAAATAAAAAAGCTTACTTATAAATGATCAGGAATTCTTTAAACAATGACTTAAAAATTTGAAACATTATAATATTTAGTTTATTTATTTCATACATGTATAATGTTACAAAATTATATGAAACATATTGCAATGAATTTAAACATAAATAATGTTATTTTAAAAAAAATTATTTCAAAGTACAACTGATACTAAAACCTAATTTATTTATTACAATAAAATACAAATATAAAATAAATAATTAGTTACGTGATATATTTGTCAACATGCTTGAAAAAATAAGCACGTTAGAAGCCTATACTCAAGGTAAATTATCTTCAATAGTTTACGTGTTGCTTCTAGGCACTAGTTTATCAAAATCCTAATTGTGTGAACTAAGCTTTGTTCAAAATAATAGATCCGTAGAAAGAGCTTTTTGAGATTCCGCACTTGATGCTTAATAATTATTATGGAATCTATTGAAGCTAAAGTACTGATTACTATAGCACATTTTCGACAGCATGTTAATTTATAGTGACAAAAATATGATAACATAGTAAAAATAGTAGAAAATAATGCAGAAGGATGCTGCCCACTGCAAGATACAGACAGAAGTGATGAAAAAACTCTAAGGAGAACTTCGCAGCCACAGTTTACAGGGCACAGTATATATTAAATTTGGAGAAGAGAACAGTAAATATGCATTGATATCCATCAGAATCTCAAGTTATTTGAATATATCATCCTACTCTTCGAAAATTTTTCATTTTTTAGCGACGGATTTATTCTTATTTTTATGCCAGATGCAGATTGTGTTATATATCTGTTTTTGTTTTGATTAATTAATTCCTTATTTGTAAGAAATGGAAGGTATCCAAAGCAATTTGTATACTAAATTTTCAGAATTAGCAACATTCATTATTTCAGTAATATTCGATCTGACCGTAAAATGTATATTCTTTTTAAATCACTAATGCATGGGTTCAATCTCTTCCACAACTTTTTTATTAGAGTAAAATTTTAGTTATTTTAATATAACAAGTAAAACTGAGGCTCAGAGAATATAAATAAAGAAATACATTATTAATATGTACAGATTTACCTATGAGTACCTGTAAAAACAATATAGAATGCTGATAGAAATTGAAAGATAGAATTCAAAATCATTTAGAAAATTGATCAACCATTTTACCGCTATTGCATCTCTCTGTGTATGTCAAAATCGAATTTTTCACACATTCTTTACCAGAAGGCAGTCATAAATCTCATAATAATTTAGAAATACGAGTTGGCATTACTGATTGATTGATCAGTAAGAATAAAGTCGAACTAGAAGTAACACGAGTATTATTGTTGACGAGACTCATGATTTTGAACCTCGGTAAAGTGACGAGGACAACACCTGAGCTAAATCCTCTTTCTCCCATTTTTCAAACTACGTCACCGAGAAGACTTTCAGCTTCAAAAGGTATAGCGTGCATCAGCTTCGATAACAGGAACGGTCTATAGTGTCATCAACACTTGAATCCCTGACTCAAAGAAAACCGCTGGCTGCGAGTCTGCGACCATGACCAATAGGCTCCCGCGCCCACCTGGTATAACTGAAGTTTATGTACATTGTGATATCATATATTCCTCACAGATGGAAAATGTATGAGTGCCTATTTTAATACCAATGGCTAAAGAATATAAGGAATAAATTGTGAAACATTTTTAAACCGTTATACTTTCCTGTAAAAAACGTCATTTTAATTAATCGAAATAAAACTGGAAATAAGTAACGCCATAAATATTACTTTTCTATCGGGAAAGACAAGTTTTTGTACTCACATTTCGATGGAAAACTTTATAATATAGCTTAAAAGAATTTTAATTTTATTTAAATTTGTTAGTCAGGGAGATAGATTGACTAAAATCGGATACGCAAGATTAATTTGAATATTATTGAAAACAACAAGAAGGAAATGGTCCTTATTTCGCTTTAAACTCTCCCATACTAAGAGGTTACGGAAGTTTTAGTAATTCGAAGATGTAAGGTACGCCAATTATGTTAAGAACTATAAAGATCTTCTGCACTTGGCAGGTAAAATAGCCCTAACTCTGTTAGGCATGGAGTCGAACTGGGCTTGGATTACAGAAAAGGGCAATTCATTCCATCTGCTTTAAGTCTATGCCAAATTTCAAAAGCCTCATTAGCTGCAGAAGGAAGGCGAGCCAGTCATCATGCAACCCATGACCAGATATTTTCAATGGGTGACAGATCTGAAGACTGTGCCGGTCAGGGCGACAATTGAATACCCTGAAATCAAGGAAGGTCAGAACACAAATTGCAACATGTGGTCTTGCATAATCTTATTCGAAGATGGCGATTGGTGGACCTTGAATCTAGGGAACATCCATTAAAACAAGATGCCAGATATGTACAGATCTGCGTTCAAATTACCGTCTATCCCAACTAGAGATATGCGTGTCGTGTACCTAATTGCTGCCCGATCCACCATACCAGGTGCAGGGCACCTATGCTGAGATCGAATGCAAGCAGACAACGAATGGTCACCTCGGAGCCTCCAAGCACGTATATCATAATAGTGCTTAATAATGCGGGATTCGCGCTTAAAAAGACGACATTGTGCCACTCCTGTATCTAGCGTTGTCGTTCGATGCATCAGAGTCGCCGTTACTATCTCTGCTGCATTGTCAAGGGAAGCCGAAGTAATGGTCGCCATACTGATAATTCATGGAGCTGCAAACGTTGTCGCACCATACGATCGTATACTGGGTATACTGCATACATGCCCATTTCCTGACAAATGGTCCGTGAAGTGTTTAAACGGTTTTGCAAGGCAGACTTCACAATATGTTTCTTCTCTCGAACGTTAGTCATGCGAGGGCGAGGAGATCCTACATGCCGTTTATTTTGACCCACAGCAACCCATTGACCCCTTATTCGTATAACAGTGATTGGATTTCAACCATTGCGATTGGTAATATTACAGAACGATAATCCACACTCTCGATAGGCAACAATCCTGCTCGATCGAATTCTGACACATGCTGGTAAGCATATCTTCTTCTTATTCGAGGCATACCATGATATTCTATGCAAACTTTGACATTACAAAACGTTTTTCGAAAGACAAAACCACTCACTATCTCCTCCTATTTAGTGCTTCTGAAGTCGTTTCTTCCTCCTGCTTTGTCTAAATGCGCTGAAAAACTAATAATTTGCATATCCCATCCTCTTCTTCCGTTCATGTGATTTTGATGTTTGTCATCATATATATATATATGTAAGAAGCTAAAATCTTAAGAAATTTATTTCTTTCATTGTTATGATGTTTGAAAATGTGATTCGGTCGGTATAGAGGAACGTATAAATTAATTCATGTTTTTTTTAGAAACTTAATATTAATAATTTTATTTGTTACGAAATATTTAGTCATATTTTACTTAGACATAATACTTATTACTTAGTTAATTTAATACCAAAAAGAATTTATATAATTCTAAATTATAAAAAATAGAAAAAGATTAAAGGTGTGTCCCAATGTGTATCAATAACTCAATAGTACTAGTAATAACTCAGCTAATAGTTATTTAAGTTTTTAGCAAAATTATATACATCATAATGATTAGCAAAATTACATACATTATAATAATTTTATATTGTTTAGATAGGACGATAAACGTATTTTTTAAAAATAATTTCAAACCAGAAATTAAATGTAATTTCTTTTTTTATCCTTAGAATATAAATTTAATTCAAAGTAACAATTATGAAAAGAAATCGAGTATTTAGGTTTTATACTTGAATTTAATGATAGTAAAATATACAGTTAGATTGATGACAAGAGGGAAGTTTATATATATATATATATATATATATATATATATATATATATATATAT
>BMAW01062901.1:103722-114436 GCA_019974015.1 Nephila pilipes
TTGAGACTGAAGTTGTCTTTCATCAACAATTTTCATTGCTTTTTCTTCAATACTGGTATCCTGTAACCCTATAGCTTCGGATAATTTTTCATTCTCCTTCTGAATTTCGGTAAACTTCTCGTCCCTTTCTTTCAATTCAGATTCAAACTTTTCCTGCTGAGGCTGAAATCGTTTTTCATAGTACTCTTGGATTTTTCTTTGTTTTCTTCTATTGTTTTCAATTATTAATTTTTCTAATCTTAATTTTTCTAGTTCAAATTGCATCTCCTTATCTTTGTCTAACCTTTGTTCAATCCTCTCCCTTTCTAACCTTTGTTCTTTTTCAATCCTATCTTTAATTATTCTTTCGAGACATCCTCTCGCGAAAACTTCTTCATAGAATTCACTTTTTATGATGATATCCCTTATTGCCACATAGGTAGCATCCGAAGGGACAATTTCGTCAAATTCGAGCGCAAGCTCGATTAAATCACTTTTACGTCCTTTTGAGAGGTACGACATTTTTAACAATATTTCAATACTCTTCAAAATAAATCACTTCTTAGCACATTTTCTTTCACAGTTCCGGTAGGTTAGAGTACTACAACGTACTTTTTTTCTTACAGTTCTCTCAGAGAAATGTCAGTCTGACCGTGGGCTTCAACACACATCCCGCTTCTGACTATTATATTAAATTGTTCACTCACTAACTACTACTAAAACTAACTATCATCACCTCAGATTTCAGTTCACGGTTGTCCTTAGACAAAAAACACATCGGGTTGTATAACAACAACAATATTTATTCTTCTTACTACCGCTCGTTTACAACAGCTCCTCCGAGATCTGGTCAGGTCCCGACTGAGGGGATCGTGACATCACACTCTCCCTTTACAAATGAACGCCCTCTAGAGGCAGGCTCTAAGTAGAAAGTTACATATATATATATATATATAATATATATATGTGTGTGTGTGTGTGTGTGTGTGCGTGTGTGTATGTGTTCGTGTGTTTAATGTATTCATATAATTTGTTTCTAAATATCGAAATACTTAGAAACAAAAAGGAGAAAAAAAAAACATTTCACTCCAATTACAAATAATTTCCAAGATCTTAAAAATTAGAGCTTTAAGTAGGATTTCATAAGCGTATTGAAAGTAAGTATAAATCTATCGATCTCTGACGCTGTTTTTGTAATATTATATTGAATTTATAATAGTAAAGAAATCTAATAGACGTTGCAAAGAGGTATTTGAGTGCTTTGAAATTCAAACATATTTCAAAACAACTATAATTTAGTTGCTAACTACCTTGTAAATTCAATTTTACGGTTGAAAATTGAAATAGCAGCAATTTTTTTTCAAAATTTATATTATATTGTACTTTAGCAAGAGTTTCTAAAATTGTATCTATTCTAGAAAGCATAAATGTTACTGATCCTTGTTTTTAATTATAAGATTGTATTAGAAAAAAGTTGTGAAATGTTCTACTTCTAGGAAAGAAACTATTGTCGCGAACTCAATTATTTTTGTATAGTTAGTTAAATCGCGATTGGCAACACCAGTCCAAACGGAGAAAATAAACAGAACTCGAGAAAATGGCGATGTTGTGGTTACGTCGAATTCAAATCTCTCTCTAGAAAGGTAACTAACCCCACCTTCTGATTTGAACCATTTATGTCCATGTGTATGTGAAAGTCCAAATTAAAATATACTGTTATAAAATATTTCAAGCTCTCCCAAATCTTTGAATTTGAAGATCGATAGAAAACAACAAATTTGAATATGAAATATAACAATAATATGCCATTTAGAGGTTTGAGAAATACGAAAAGTCATTTTAGGTTCATAATTTATGCATACAGTTTATCATTTATAGTCTTTTAATTTGTAGACATTTATCTGTAAAATGTACCTACCATTTTGTGCATAAGAAGGCTTTCCAATAATCACAAAAAAATCCAAGGAAATAATTTTTTTAGCCACCTAAGGAGCTATTGTTTCAGGTGGATCAATTTTAGAGTAACTGATCACTTTTCAGTTTTTTTATCTTTTGCTTCAATTTTATAACTATGCTTAGCTTAAATGTATTCAATTTCAAAAATTATCGATGCTTTGATTTTAATTATATTTAACTTATGTTTATTAAATTTAATTTTAATTACATGTAGCTGATATAATGTTCAATTTAATAATTTATCGTTTCCTTTCATTTTAATATCGGAAAAGTTTACTATTGTACATTTCTAGACATTTCATCGTTTACTTAAAATCTTATATTTAATTGAGTAATTTAATAATAATTATATATAAAACTCATCTTGGTTGGTTAAATCTGTTCTTTGCAATACTTTGCATAGAACTTTCGATTTTATTTAAATATTTATTTCATTTATTTCTCTTATATTTCATTCAATATTTCAATTGAAATAAATAATATTATTTAATAAATTTTTCCATTAATCTTTAAATTTGTTGAGCAGCACTTAAAGCACATGAAACACTAATAAGTTTAAGTATATAATGGCCATTTTTTTCTTTATAGTTCCGAGTACGTAGTTATCATAAATATCTGATAATCACAATCATCCTAGAGAAAAATATTTCAAATAGTGGGACTGATAATTAACATATAATAAATGATCTAACAAGCAAGTAGTTACACTGATTTCAAACTTTGGCTGACAATCTCTGTCTCTCGAAATGTTAATATACTCTGAAAAATTATTCTCCTTATTTAACGATTGATGTTCATGTTATTCATATCTAGGGATAAGTTTTACAACTTGCGAATCAGCACAATTTATACAAATAAATCACAATTAAAGTACCTTTTTTGTATTTCAATCAGTGCATAGAAAGTTCTTATTAAAATTGAATTGAATTTTATTTTAATCTTTTTTAAAATAGATGTAATTGATGATGCGTGGATATTTATGCTTATGACTTTCATTGAAAAAATAAATAAATAAATTTTCCTAACATCATAGAAAATTTATTATCGTTTTGAAAATTAATTTAATTAGATTGTAGATGACGTAAAATGAAATGGACACAATTTTGTTTTTATAGAAATCCGATAATGTTTTTTTTTCAAATTTTTCACAATGAAATTACTAATAAGAAACAAGAAACCAAGGAACCGTAGAGTTAATAACAACTTTAAAACATAATTATTACCTTTTTAGGTATAAATTTTTCTCAGCACAAGAATATTCAATTATTTGTACTCCTAACATGCGTATTAAAATCAATATGGAAAACATGATTGGTAAATTGTTTTACGAGTCTCCTATTAATTTAAAATAAATAAAATTTTAACTATATACATACATCCTTTGAATTAAGTACAAGGCAGTGTCTGTAATTAAACTTATGAAAAATTTATTTCTGCTGCAGCTCTTCTTATTCTTTGTTACGGTCAGCAGAGTTGGTGTTACTAACATAGTACTGAGAAGAAACATGAAGTATATTGGTGACAACCCTCGTAATTTTGAAACTCGGTTAAGTGACCAGGATGAGACCTGAAGTTCACTGCCCCCTCCTAACTTCGATATCCTGCTAATGGGAGGATTTTGAACCTCGCCAGATTTAACGTGCATCAGCTCGGCAGGTCTTTAGATGCAACAGGGCTCAAAACTACAGCTCAATAAAAATTACTCCGGCCGCTAGTGTAGGACCATAACCACAGGCTGCCGTGGCCACACTGTTTTGGAGTTAAAATGTGTAACTTTAATTGTTTTTTTTTTGAAATACATTCTTAAGTATTTCACTTGAATCGACAATCTTCAGTAAAGATTTGTATTTTGATATTTTGTGAAATATATTATAACTCATTTTATGTAGCCTCGTCTTTAAGAATCTTCCATGAATAGTATTTTAATTCCAAAAAAGCCACTTATTTTCATTAAAAGCCTTTTGATGTCAGAATCTGTCAATTTTATTTCCTGAAGTTTGAATTGTTTTTAATTATATTCCATTCTTAGCAAAAAAAAATACTTCAAAACTATAATCTCCCGTTTTTAATCAAAAATTGGATGGAATTATTGCTGAGGAAAAAATCAATTCATTCATGGTTTCAAAATGACACTGTTGAATATAATTGAAAATTATGATACAGCGACCTAGTGTAAGAGGTTCTATTATTAAATGTTGCAATATTGGACGTAAATGCATTTGAAAGCAATTAATGATATTGCGTCGCAGATAAAATAAATTTTTGCATTAAAATTTAATATATATTTCACACAAAAAATTAAAATACTCATTTGACAAAAAACTTGAGAAAAATGTATTTCGGAAAATATTGAATCCTACAGAATATTCTATATCACCTCATTTAAATTTCAGCTACTTTGTAGCCGAATCGTTGGAATTTCAAGCTCATGAACAATAATGTTTCTGATGGAATTGAGTCTTGGTTCTACTAAAGAAGCATCATCGTCTGAGGACATTCACACTCACACCCAACCACACTTACACTCACACTATATATATATATATATATATATATATGTGTGTGTGTGTGTGTGTGTGTGTATTTATTAGATAAAACAATGAATTTATCATTAAAAAACATAAAAGGAAGAGAACAATTAAAATCCAAAATCAACAAAGATATTTGCCCATATTTGTTGCCAGAGACTGGAATGATGAAACGAAAGAGCAGTAATGTGCTATGCAGAAAGGTAGCAAATCATATAGAGAGACGAGTCTTTCAACTTAGTGAGAATGGTAACCAAATCCATGTGGGTGATGTCAACATGGTTAGCTTCACCATAGATAATTTGTTGCCATTAGTTACGCATTCAGACATCTAGGTGTAATTGTATGGGGTGTGAATTCGTACGCTGCCCTTCACATCTAACTCTTCTACCTCGAAGCTTGTTCTTACTATTGCTACACCAAGAGCTGCTTTTGCAACCATAGTAACTATGCATTGACCAGCACCATTGCAAGATCTAACACCCATAGAAAACTTCTGGCATGGTATACGCCATTCTGAGAAGACTCCGTTGTTACCACAAAAATTCTAAGATCTAAGTGCCAATTTTCAATCTGCATGGAATGAATTGTATCAAGGAGTCCATTAAGCGTGTCCATTACTATTATCCGTTGTGTTGGAAATAATGGCGGCTCAACATTCTGTTGAGAGTTGTAAACATTTTGTATTCAGATCAATAAATTTTGTCATACACACTCTCAGTTTGTGATCATTTCCTGTTGTCTGTGGGTGTTAACTTAATTTCTAATATCATTTCAATCTGAGAATTCCTTCTAAGTACAAATTTGTTTTAATGGTGAACGTATATTGTTCAGTTGATGCAGCATGATGAGAAAATTGAAAAAGAATGACTCATAGTTTTTCAGTAATGATCAGATAATAATATTATTAACTTTTATTCTGCTCTTTTGAAAATTCATAACATCGTAAATCGCAAGAGACGTGGAATGTGTTTATGGTAATTTTTTTTAATTAACAGCAAAGATTTTATAAATGGGAAACTTTTTTTTCTAAAGTGCAAGAGAAATTTATAACTATTCCAAGAAAGTTCAATGTGTAGTCACATCATGTTAGAGTTGGTAGTTATTGTTAGTAATGAGTTCATTGCCAGAAAAGATCTCATTTGCTTACAAGAAACATTTGCTGGTCTTGAAGGAAAGTTTCCTTTCAATCACGAACAACAAAATCAAATTTGTGTCCATAAAAGTATCGTGTCATCAACTTTAATAGAAAAAGTTTTAACTTTTTTATTTCTTTAATCTCTACCTACAAATGGGAAGAGTATTTTAAAAATTAAGTTTTTCTAACAAATAAATTCAAATACGAATAAGAAATCGAACCGAATCTGAAAATTAAATAATAGTCTTTTCTTCCAATCGTAAAGATTTTAGTTAGAAGAAAAAGTCTTTAAAATTCTCAATAATTCTATCTCATTCAAATTTCATTTTTCAATTATTATTTGATATGTATAATCATTAAAATTCATGATAATTGTATTGAAATCTGAAGAACATTTTCCTCCAGTTCCTTATAGAGAATAATTTTTAACATTATATCAATATTAATTTTTTCATACAAACTGATATTTTTTATTAATCAATTTCATTTGATTAAACTCAATATTTACAATATGAAAGAAACTTAACGCAATTAAATCTTTAAGATGTTTGTGGTACTCATGAAGTGATTTTTAGAATTTCCTTTTTGTAAAATAACCTTGGAAAAAGGTATTTACATGAGATTTATGACTAATTAAAATAATTTCTTTCTAATGTGGTATGTTACTCACTGTGTGTCTACCAGAAGGTTTTAGATGATTATCCATACAGCTCAACATAACGAACAATTTATTAACAAAACATTAAGAAATTAAAATTAACAAAATACAGTTGACTAGCTCATTTGCCAAAAGACAGAAATGGAAGCCGGTGGTAGACGCTTAAGTTGAGGTTGAAACTACTCTTTATACAGTTGAATGGACACATTTGATTTTACATCAATTCAATTGTTTGTTAACACTTGAACGGTTTGTTTGATCACAATAGCTATATTATCTACTTCAGAGTCATCATGATAGGATCGTAAGTGTATCGATAAATGTGTAATTAAAAATGTTAGTGCAAATACTAGATAAACAAGTATATAAGACATTAGTAAATTAATTAACTATAGCAAATAAATTAAAGAAATTTAAAATGTAATATTAAATTATCAAGAAATACTTTTGTTAACATTTAAATAAACGAACTTAAAGAAAGTACAAATTAGGATTCAATAAAAGAAAGGCAATGAAGTCAAAAAAAAAATACTAAGCAAAATTTATAAACAAATAAATCTACTCAACTAGATCTGTATAAATTTCAAATATATCCAACATGTAATAACGAAACCAGCATTTTATGAATGTTCAAGTACTACAATAGTCTTAATAAACAATATAACATCTGATTATGTTAAGTATAAATGAAGAACAAAGAAATATAATACCCAGAAGTTAAAATAGAGATAAAGGAATTCAAAATATCATCTCAGGTTTGAAACTAGGTAAGTGTGTTTATACTAGGATTATGGAAACAAATCTACGCACTCAATACTACTTTATAACAAAATCGTAAATAAACAAACAAAAAAAAATAACAGCACAATTTTTCATTCAAAAATTAATTCTACCACAGGTATAAAATAAAGAATAAACCAAGAAATCAAAATCTCTTTTAACGAAATTAGAACAATCCATTAAAAGTAAAATATATATATTTATATACTTTTTTTTAAATATCTGTAACTAAAGACCACTATAAAGCTGTTACCTACCTCAAATATGTTAACTTTATTGCTTATACATCCAATTAAGCGCGTGACGGCTTTTTAGAACCGATTTGAATCATCACATTCGAATGATAGAAAGACTTTCCGAAACAAAAATCAAATTTACTAATATTTCCTTATCCTGATAGTTTCAATGAAACCGATTAAACATAGGGAAATAAATATAAAATACATATATAATTATTTTCAATGTAATAAATGAACGTATTTTCGAAATAAATTTAATAATAAAATAATAATTCGTAATACAAAACTAAGATCCATAATTTTGTCCCAACCTAGTAGAGAAAGTTTAAATAACAGAATTAAAATAAATTAATTCTTTTACAGGCTTCAGACCATGATGCATGGTTATTGCTGAATCATAGATGCCAGACTGTCCTATTAAGCATTTACTTAATAAAATCAGGTAGAGACTAATATTCAAATGAACAAAGAAAAGCGAAAAATAACTGGAAAACTAAAAATTCATTACCTTCAATAATTTTCTTGAAATAATAATATGTAAGAACTATTATAATTGCAAAAAATTAAGATAATTACTATAAAATAAAAGAAAATATAAAAAAAAATTCTAGGAACTATATGCTAAAATTATTTTCTAAGACACGTAATACCACATGAATATCGAAGAGGGCTGAAGGCACGTTTTTAGTAGCAGAATTCGCATCAGAAGGAGATAAAAGAATTGTAAAGCCGTCTGTATTCTAAAATTGAAGTTAAAACTAATCAGAGAACTATTGAAAATAAAGATTAATAATACACAATGATATATATTAAAAGCAAAAAATTAAAATTGAAACTTTATTCACAAAAACGAAAGTACAAGAAATAGGAAAATGGTTTCTTACTAACGTTTTTATAAGCAAAATGCGAAATTCCAATGTATAGTTTTGATATCTTATTTGTTTATTTTATAAAGTATGAAATTATTTCAACCTTTTTTCAGAATAGTATCATTGGAATGTTTTCAAACAAATTTCTTACCAAAGCATTTTTTATGTAATGATTTTCAAAGTTTACCATAACATTAAATTTCAAGTACTGAAAAAAATGTGTTTAGATTACATAAAATAATTAACTGATAAATATCACTATTTTAAATATGATAATTTTATTAGATATGACAGAAAATGTGCTTGTATTTTTTTTTTTTACAATGACTTAAACTTTCATAAAATAATGGAAAAAAAAAACATTTTTAATAAAGCGAAAGGAATTACATACTAACGTAGCACTATTCTAAAGTTATAAATCCAATAATGCAATAAGTTGTTCTAAATATAAAATTAATAAGAACATAAAAAGAACGAAATATTTATCTCTTTTTGCTCATATTTACTCTCTAAACTGATTTATTTTTGTGATCAAAATTTTGGAATAATGTATATGTATTGGCAAACATTTTACGCGTAAGTAACAAGAAAAAAAAAACGCAAAATATTTAAATGGGTTCTAGTATGGGAGAAAAAAATGTTTCTTTCTAAATGACATAGAAAATAGAGTTTATACGAGTTTTGTAACTTTCAATTCACTTGAAATGTTGTCTTTTATTGAGTGAAATCAAAAGAAAAATCTCGAGAAACCTCATTGATATGCGCTTTTTGTGCAACAGAATACATTTTGCATACAGACAGTGTTTACGTAAAGAAAATGGAAGCATGATTGAACAAGATCGTGTTCGCGTGAATAAATATTCTTGATTTTCTCTTTTCTCTTTCCTGATACCTTTTGAATTCTTTCTTTTTGGGTATAGGTTATAGAAAACGCGTCTGATTTCTTTTTTAGTGCAATTAGCGAATCCAATAAATATATTCATTATTCGAAAATTACATTCATTCAATACAGATGTAGATCCATATAAATTTGAAGCTTAACTATTTGATAATGTTGAATGAAAAAAGTATTACGGTAAATAAGATATTACATGATTTATAATAAATAAACCTAATATTAAGTTCTCAAATTTTAAAAGAAATAGTGATTGACCTTTACTGGTACTTTTAGCTCTATATAATCTTTTCAATAATTTTAATCTGTTCTACTAATTTCTTTTTCATACAGATAATATCTCTTTGCCAAATTTCATAATTTAAATATGAATGAACTTGAATAAATTTAGTTCTCTTGGTTAGTATATAATGAAATTCTTAAACGTGTTCCATATTAAATGAATTACAATGCATTTCATATCTATATCTAATTGTAGCTGTTTTTGAATTAAAATATGAAGTTTAGCTTTACTCAGTTTTTATCGCTTAAATTACTGTCTATAAAATCATGTTTTTTTAAAAAAATATGCTTGGTAAGTTTTTATAGTTATTATGCGTTTCCTTTTGTGAGTTAGCAGAAATCTTTGAGCATCAAAGCGTAAAAGAATTAAGCAGCGTCATTTTCAGTAAATAGGGCAGTAATTCTAGAATATATATATTATTCAATTTTTTTTTTCGAAAAATAAATGAAGAGCTTTATATCTGCTATTTAAAAATATTGCAGTCATTTTATGTATTTAATGATACCGTGTTTTAAAAAAATATCAATTTGCAAAAATATGCTGGCTAAAAATTATCATGAAGGATTAATGTTTAGTCGTAAATTTCCAATAGTTCAAAAATTAATTATAAATTTAGGAAATACATTAGAAGAATCATGAACAAAATTCCTCCATAAATAATCAATTGAACCTGAATAGTTGAAACCTAAGAGGTTGTTAAAAATCCAAATTAAATGGACTAAAGAGATTGGGAAAAATATTTTAAGATTACTTTAAAATAATATTAAAATGATATGTAAATAACACAAAATTTTATATTGACTGTTTGAATTACAGAAAATTGAAAATTAATTTTACAATGATTCTCCTAATAAGGATTACATTCAAGGAAATGAAAACTTAAATGTACTTAACTTCGATATTAAATTTTCAACATTTAAATGGTATTCGAAAAATCCTGAAAAATACCGAATTATCAAAAGACATAGTCTTAAATAGTCAACGTATAATAGAAAAATGTTGCCTGGATTTAAATAAAATTAATCTAAAAATTAGAAAATGTAGAGAAAAAATGATTTGTTAAAAATGCATTTTTCATAATGATTAAAGTGTTTTCGTACAAATTACTCACAAACATTATATTCAAATAAAAAGAACCAGTCATATAAATTCTAGAGCTACTCATCTGCATATTTTGTTCAAATGAATCTAAATTATGGCTATGTAAGGAATATATAAAATGATAACAGATTAACATAATTTCTTCTGATAATGGGGTTTAAACTTCTGACCAGACCAAGCCAGAGTGACGAGAAAGGACACATATTGGCAAGAAATGGCATTTAGAGATGAATCCCGGTACGTTTGGGCACAGATGATAACCATATACATATGTTGAGGTATCTTGCT
>BMAW01062903.1:0-10439 GCA_019974015.1 Nephila pilipes
TTCAAAATAACACTTATCATACAATTGTAGAAGTTCTAAATTTTAAAAAAAGTGAATTTTTTTTTTCTCGTGCTTAATTTTTTCATCAGAAAGTGAAAAAACGATTCCATCTAAACCCATTCCATAAAAAAGGACAAAAAAAAGTCTTAGCCGCCTCCCCCGTTCCTCTGATTTTGTGTTTAAAAACGAAGAGAGGAGGGTGCAACCCTAAAGAAGATGTCCCTCCCCCACCAACACATCTCTTTCTCTTCACAAAACACAAAGTAGTTCTGAGATCATTCATTAAATATTTTAAATCTACCGGAGAATGACCTCATGTCTGCATAAATTAGAAATACTGAAAGAAATATATTCTTCAGATTTCTCAGATTGTAGAATTAGTATTTTGACAGTAAAATATCACTACGGAAAATGAAATTACTAGCACAGCAGACTAGATTAACTTCTACAAAAATAAAGCTTCCACAGGAAAATATCTACGTTGCACTCCCTTTTATAGATATTTTCCCGAAAAATCTATAAACTTAATAAAATTTAGTAGCTTGTTCCTGTTACAACATGTACTGCTGAAAGATTCTATTCAACTGTGAAATATTTAAGAAACAGTATCTCTGAAATGCTTTTGAATGGATCCTGTTTGTTATGCATACATAAAAATGTATCAGTAAGTGAAGAAATCTGGAATATTTTGCAAAAACGAAAAGTGAGAATAAATTTCACTTTGTAAAAGTCAATATGTATAGAGTTTTTAATTTCATTATACTCACACATTTTTAACCATTTTTTTCCATCATCAAATGTTTTTATCACATTTTCAATCTTGTTCGATTTCACCGATTCTGGTTAGTAGGAATTTTTGTTCTCATGCTACATTTTTTTATTTTTAAGTGATCTTTATTTTTGTAACTTGGTAAAAAATAATATTAATCCTTAACATTTTCGAACAGGAGAAATAAGACTGATGAAACGTATTCATTAGTTTTTACCTATAGCAGTAATTCTAAACTAAACAAATCGTGTCTTTCATCGCGATGACGATATGGAATTCCCCCCTTATATATATATATATATACTCTTTTTTTACAAGATAAATCTTTAAAGTTTTTTTCCGAAGAAATTGTATGAAGAACAAACAAAAGCGGCATTTTTTAAAAAAAATATATACTGACTGTTTTTGATAAAACTCAAATCGGTTCTTATCAAATCTCAGAGACGATAACAAAAATTATGACAACTCCTATCGTAGGTGAGTCACTTCTTTTGTCTGCATTCTAAAAAAATTGTCATGACAATGCTAGGAAATGAAACAGCAATAAAACTAAGCAATATTCTTTTGTCTGACGATACGGTTTAAGGACGTACTAAAAATATTTTCTGATATGGAGAAAAATGTATGCTGTAATAAACTGAAGTATTCACATTTTGTATTGCAAGTTGTTGAGTCAGCAGACATCACCAACATAGTGCAATTCTTAGCATTCGACTTTAATCAATGAAGATCAAATAGATATCGTTTTTGCAAGGAAATAAGTATGTCTATAAAAGATGAACATTTTCAGGAATTATTTTGATAAATAACAGTTATCATGGAAATCGTATGTATGGATTTGTATAAATGGAGTTCTTTCCATCGTAAGTTATGTTAAGGGTCTTACATCTGTGTAAAAAACAAAAAAGATACTGTTATCGCAACTCGTTGCTTTCTTCATCGAGAGGCCTTGATAGCAAAAACATTGGGTGAAAAATTAAGGGGTATTTTAGATCAAGTTGTTCAAACCGTAAACTGTATTAAATCAAGACATATTAAATCTCATTCATTCATAAATTTTCGTATCGACATAGATTCCTAACACAGACGGCTTCTTGTGCACATTAATGTGAGGTGTTGTCAAGGGGAAAAGAACTTACCCATATGCATTCAAAAATTGTATCCGGACAAATCCAGGAGCAACCAACTAGCCATATTCCAAATTCTGCGCCCCACCCCAGCAACGGAAATTTCGCTGAAACTTTCAGTGCTGTGGTATCAATCGCGAGTGACGCGAATGTTGATGAGCAATTATTTGCTCGGGCATTCAGGGAACGTTTCCCCGTCCTCCGCCAGGTCACAGCGGCTGAAGACAAGGCCTGCATCATTTTCGAGACCTTTAGTTTAGTTTAGTTTTTATTAACGTCGCACTAGAAGCAACACTAGGGCTATTGTCGACGGACCTCGTAATTTTGAACCACGCTCAAGTGACGAGGACGACACGTGAGCTGGCACCCCTTCACCTAACATCCACACCACACCAACGGGAGGACTTTGGATCCAGATTTAACGTGCATCAACCCCGGCTACACGGTGGGTCTTTGGCAGCCAAGGATCGAACCCGTGACTAAACGAAAACCGCCGGCCGCTAGTCCACGACCTTGACCACTAGGCTACCGCAGCCCCATTTTCGAGGCCTATGTCGCACTTAAGAACGGGAGCGCTTATCGCGCCCTATCCCAACATTAAAATTCAATCGTGACGTACACGACATTTCAATTGGTTTCTGGAACGCAAATGGTTTGCGTTCCAAAATTGACGAAATAAGAAATTTCGTCACAGATAATTTTAATTTAAATGCATTATTTTGATCTGTTTTTGGTTCAGGAAACAAAGCTCCAGCCGGGGCACGAACCCCAGATCACCAACTATCGTCTTTACAAAGACGATAGAATTACTTTAACTCCTCGTATCGACGGAAGCACCGCTATATACTGTAAACGAAATTATGAACATTGTAGAGTCCTCTTGCCAAGGGTACAGTATATAGATGCTACTGCTATTGAAATCAAAATTAATAATTACCCTCCACTGCGAATAGTTTCTGCTTATGTTCGCAGAACCCCATTAAATAGACATCAGCTTCCGGAGGAGGATTTTATTAAAATTCTTAATTCTGGTCAAAACGCGATCATTGCTGGAGATAACTTCGACAAGAGCTTGCGTTTTTTGAAGGCATGAAACAAATGTACTTTTGTAACATCCTTCGGCGCGACTTTTGAAATGCCAGGTCACAGTATTTCGCCGATATATTTCAGATCTTCAATACTTTGAATAATAGTATGCAAGGAAAAGAAGAAAATATTCTAGCATCCACCGACAAAATGAAAACGTTTCAGAGGAAACTGCAGATTTAGAAAAGAAAAGCCGATCAATATAATTAGGAAATACTTCCATCGGTAGATACTATTTGCATACACGTAATTACTTCTAATAATAGCTGTACATTTAACAAATTTAGAAGAAAAATTGAGTTTCTACTTTTCATCACACTTAACACCGAAGAATACGATTGGATTAGAAACTCATACACAGAAATTTCAAATGAT
Source organism: Nephila pilipes (assembly GCA_019974015.1). Classification (NCBI taxonomy): domain Eukaryota; kingdom Metazoa; phylum Arthropoda; class Arachnida; order Araneae; family Nephilidae; genus Nephila; species Nephila pilipes. The sequence continues at coordinate 3,358 of BMAW01062903.1, forward strand.
TTTGGTTTAACATTAACAGAACTGGCAACTACATTAGCTGATCGAAGATTAATGATGAAATATAAGGAATGGTTCTTATAACTCTTTGGGTTTCTATAAAAGAAGAATATACACCAATATCTAAAAAATGTTATGAATATTTTACAACAATTGTCAACATCAGATTTATGTAAATTAGGATTTTACTACTCTCAGTACAATTAAGCGTAAAAAAAGAGGATATCTTCAAAGTATTGACGAAGAAAAGAGAGTATCCTTTTTAAATATAGGTTCAAACATTGAAGAAATCGCTAGCACAGAATAGGCAAGAATGAATAAAAGTAAGATATGTTTCAGTATATTGTTATCGCATTTTTTTCTGTAATATTTGATTTAATTACCATACCTTATTTCTCAGAAATCAGCATATGCGCCTGCAATTGTTTATAGGATTTTAAATGTGTCCTGATTTCGAAGAGTTTGAGAACCACCGATGAAGATAAATGAATCATTTTAATGATGTAAAAAAGTACGTACATAAGTTTACTTCTCCCACAACAGAACCAATGAATGTTGCAAACTGTTCCCTAACGACCTTTCGGGGAGTGGAGGCAGCTGCAGTTAAAGCAGATGCATGTAAAGAAAAACATGAAATACCCTTAAATCATTACAAATTTGTAAAGGGACGAATTCTCCAAATGAGTAGGAGATCAATTAAATGGAAGTAGTTTTCCATAAAACGGAATAAGAACTCACGATTAAATTTGTTTCCAATTAATTTATTCACAAATATACTGATTCAGTTAATTAAAACAAAAATAAAGTGTATTGGACAGTAATAATATCAAATCTAATAAACTAATGCATAAAAATAAAAATAAAAAATTTGCTGCAATTAATTCAGATCAAATTAGCTCCAACAATTTTTTTTTAAAAAGTATATAGTAACACCAGATATTGCATTGGATACATTTATATATTGTAGCAAAATAATACTATTCATCTTAACTATTTTGCGCGAAGGAACTTTCAAATCATTTATTCAAAATATATTCCATCTAATTTAACTTGATAAAAAAAACTTTTAATTAATTTATTCAAATTATATTCACTCCATTTAATTTATCTTGTACATAAACACGACTATTTTATTGGTACGTAAATAATAATCCACTAAGGAATTCTAAAGATAAGATAGGGATGGGTTCCTTATCGATAACATCCCAGTACCAGGTACACATTAAAAGATAACCTCATCGGATGTCCGTCCCAACGGCAAGTGGTGTGGGAGTATGACGTCACTTCCGTAAGCTAAATTACGGAACTTACTACTAACCATCGGAATATTTCTCGGACGGCTTTGTTCGACTAACCACGCGTTGGCGCAATTGCACAGAAAGGGATGGGGATTATGCGGAAAAAAATGAATAGTGCTTGACATAGGGATACATGGAACATTCAGGACAAAAAAAATTGTGAAAAGTGGGTAAGAAATAAAAAAAAAAAAGTTTTGGCTATAGAATGATGATGATTGTTTAAAACGTCGCAACTAAGTAGTAACACGAGGACTTTTGCAACGGACCTCGTCATTTTGAACCGCGGTCAAGTGACGAGGATAACATTTGGGTTGGCACCTCTTCCTCAAAGCTGCCACACCACGCCAGAATGGGGACGCGAGACGTCGACCAGATTCAACGTGCATCAACGACGCCACACGGCGGGTCTTTAGACGGATCAGAGCTCGATCCCACAACTCGACGAAAGCAATGCCGTCCGTGAGTTTGCGACCTGACAGCTAAGCTTAGTCATGCGACCATGGCCAAGGAGGCTTTACTTTTCAATCAAGCCTCTTAAATTAAGCGTTTGGAGCAGCTTGGCAAAGTATGGCTTTTTCACCTATAAAACCAACTAATCTCTATTCCGTGCAATGAGTCTCAAATGGAAGCAGGACTCGAACTCATTATCCTTTCGGAATAATAAGAAAAAGAAGAAAAAAAAAAAAAGTGTTTATGTAAAAAAGTAATTCGATAAAATTAAAATACTTTTTTTTTTATAGCGAAGTACAAAAGATCAGTTTTTGAGTGTTAAATCGTTTATAATAATCTCAGCTTTGAATTTTTAATCTCCTAAATCTAACTGATGATCAGAGAATTTGGCGCAAATTTTCGTTATGTTTCTTTTCGATTTGGCAGATTCGGGTCGAACTCGGGAAATTAACACACGATGTAATCTTTGCAAAGGTATTAGAAATTAAAATACAAATTAACCCACCTTTATTTTTATCTTACAAAAAAAAAATCCCACTGCTGGAAAACGGTTTATATGCATAAAAAAAAAAGGGAGTACAGTTTCTGCAACTTCGCAATAAATTTTCAGCCATCCGACATCTAAGAGGCAACAGACCAGAGAAAAATGAAATGGAAAATTAATGACTCTTCCAAAAGTTAATTACAAAAGTTAATTAATGTGCGAAGTTCGCGAAAGCGACTCAAATGAAGGGAGACCCGGTTTTCAAAAGGATTACCACGCATAAGGAGTTTAAAAAGAGTAGGTAGTTACATAATGAAACAAGTTATAAGATCGAATAACGAAACTAGAGGTAATGAGTTTTCTGAAGATTTAAGCAGGCTTAAACCTTTGTATCAGCCAAGTGTTAAAAATCGCTAAAAAATGCACTATTCAATTGTTAAAATTCGTTTTTTATTTATTTACAGAGTAAACAAATCACTTTTAATTTCTGCGCATAAATAAAATTGTTCTGAAACCTTAATTACATTTATTGCAAGCACACACGAAATGTTAAATCAATTACAATCGAACCTCTATAACGAAATCGAAGGTTCCTGGAAAAAATACTTATTTATTTACATAGCGCCCTATTCTAATTCCAAATGAATTTACAATTTATAAATTGATAAATAGTTCTTCAGTAATATAAGCATATCTAATAAACTCAAGAAGAATTTCTTAGCTATATCTAGTTTTGAATTTAAATTCACTAAAACTTTTCCAACCACTTTTTTTTTTTAGCTCTAAGCAAGCAGTCAGCAACGTTAAAATGTATTTTCGAATTTTAATAGGTTTCCTGTGACAACCTCTTTGAGTTATGTTGCTTCTTTTTCCTAATGCGTATTCAGAGCAAAAAGCGAATTGTATCCCATTTAGATCTATGGCTCGTTAGCCTTCGGCGGGTCTAAGTGCCTGTTTGGGAGCTTTTCTCAATAACCATTGACTACGGGATGCATTGACGAATGTGTCAATAACAAAAGTTATCCTTTTTTTTTTTCACACAATGCTGCAAAATGGAACTGGAGACGTGAAAAGTAGTAGAAAAGAAACACTTTTAAGATAAATCGCTCCTCACGGATTTGCTGTCTGGGTACCGACAATGGTGGCGTTCTGGCGAACTGAGGTCTAGTCAAGTTAAATGGGGAAGGAGGAGGGTTAGATAAATCCCACACAAGAGCAGCTGGATATTTCGGAATCTCTTCCCCTGAAGTTATAAGACCTGAACAAAAGTCTGAAACACATTTTAAAATAGAAAAATGTCCCAAATTTTCTATAATTTTGCGAAATTCCAATGCATATGACATATGCATAGTAAATTCACGTTTATTACACTGCGTCTTTAAAATTTAAGGTTATTCCATTAAATAAGCAATTTTTTCCCCCTTTCAACATGTAATATGAACAATCCATTCAGCATTGCAGTACAGGGATAGCGAAATACGGAACGTATTTTATACCAGAAGAAAGGGATTCAGAAATAAGTAATGCAGAAATATCTCTTTCATCTGGCACCGATCGAAATATTCACAGTCAGATTTTTTTCGTGAGAATTCGGAGATTTGTGGATCTATAGATCGTCAAGTTATAATGCAAAGCTGCGTGAATTTCCCCCAATGTTTATCATAACTGTCGGTATTCATTTCAATACAGCATGCCTTTGTTGTCTAGTGAGGTTTTCACATTACAACTGTGTACGTACAGTGTACTGTAGTAAGATATTATACTTTACAGTAATCCCAACAGGTGTTCTAAGGTCTAATAAAAGTAGTAAGAGTAAGCAGGTGTGACGAGAGTAACTCGTCACAACTTGCTTCAACTCTCATTGTATTGTGTTAATTTTCTTTTGTGCTGTGTTCTTAATCAATACATGAATATACAATGAAATTAATGTTGAACGCTTGAATTTAATTTTGTAGCTGTTAGAATGAGAGGGCGTTGAAATATTTTGTAGAAAATTAATATCGTCCCAGAATGTTCATAAACACATTAAAAGCATAATTTAATAATTGAATTTTTTTTTTATCTAGAGAGATATACTGTGATATATCTTTGGCATCCACGTCATGTCTGTCCTCAATGTTCCGGAGAGAATGTTCAGAAATAACCACCTTCTAAGTAGACCTCGAGAAATTCTTCTCGATTAGATCATCATTAAAGTCAAACTCCATATAGAACCCTTCAAAAATTTTCACAAGTCCTAAGTTCCACCCACATGCGATCAAGAAACACTCTATCGGCCTAATATCTGACGAGAAACAAATGTTACTCTAACATTCCTTCATATTACCAAATTGGACAACCGAACATAGTTCTCCCCCACCAACTGCCTACTTTTTACTAGTTTCTCATCCAAAGAATTTTAAGCTCTCCAAAAGTATTATAGAAGTATCTATAGAAGTATTTCTTTTAAAATTTTCGCTATTGCTCGTTCAAACTTTGAAAGTGATTTTCTCATTTTAATGATTTTAAATCACTCCTGGGCAAACGCAGATCCAAAGTTCAGTCTCATAACAGTGATTTCCGGTCAAACCAGGGATAAAAGTCCCTGAGAGTTAAGAACCCCGGGAAACCATTTTTCCGCATCGAGAAGTACGGTAACCCATTATTGAGGGCCATCTGCTCCTGTTTGCAGGAGGAGGGGGGATGGTGTTATGACTAGTCTCCCCGACATTTGGTTGTTGAGTCTGTGATCAACGTAAGCCACGATTAATAGTCCTGAGCTGGAAGAAGGAGGACAGTTTCAGAAGGTCATTGGGGTGGGAGGTCGATGAGAATTTCATGAGGGAAAAACAACATACACCCAACTCTTTTTTTACACGATTTTGAAATAACACGGTTCGCCAAAATGCTTTTTTTTTTTCTCTGACACGAATCCCAAAACATTTTTTTCAAAATATTCAAATGCTGTTTTTACAGCCTAATATCACTTCTTTGATTCAGTCACTCGATCAGGGTGTTATAGAAGCATTTAAAGTGTACTACATAAAGCTAACTTTTAAATACATTTTAGAATCAGTGGAAGAAATAAATTTGACTGTTGTGGAAGCACGGAGAAAGTTTACGATTATGGATTATATTACACATGCTTCTTTTGCCCTCAAACATGCCGAAGTGGATAAATGAATGTCTGGTTGGATGAATGTCGAAATATTTGATGATAAAAATAATCTACTCTGACAGTGTTTTACATAAAATAATAGAAAATTATTTTTGATTTTTTTTTAATATATAAAAGAAATCTAAAAAATGAGTATTTTTACAAAAAAAAAAAAATATGAATCAATATACACAGCAATGAATCATAAATATAAACAACGATGAGTACAAAGATAGAATATAAGATTCCATTTATAGTAAAATGTAGGATTATAATACTAGACTCTATCAGTTCTTAATTTATATTATCATAGTTAACAATGAACAAAGTTATTGAAAATTTAACAATGTAAAGTAAATTTATACTTGTTCGAAAGAGAAGAATACACAAGAAACCATATTCTTTCAACAACAAAACAAAAAAAGTTTAAACATTTATTCTAATTAACAAAACTTTTTTCGCATGAACTGTAGATAGGTTTGGAGAGCAGGCTAGCTTTGAAAGTGGGGTCATAAAGGAAGTATCAACTGTTATAGATTGAAAACAAAGTCTTTAAGACTCCACTATAATCCAGTTATTTCCTTTTAAATTAAATTACTTTTTAATATACATTTAAAAACTTCAATTACCGTAACAATAAAGCGATTTTTTTTCATTACATTATAATATTTAACCTCTTTTTCGAATTATTATCCATCATACACCCATACTTGCGCTACCCGAATTCAGACGGCGGCCAGGCATTGTAATCCTATATAATAACAAAGCCGAGGCAGAAGGGTCGATAAATAAATAAAAGATTTTCCCGTGACGAGGGGGCGAAACAAACAATCAGACGTATTAGCTAACAACAAAGAAAACTACTCTCAAAGGGGCCACAAGGCGCAAATGAGGTTCCAAAACGAACGAATTTTTCAATCCCTTTGTTGAAAGAAAGAGCCATGCACTGTGGGGGCAAACGAGGTCAACTTCAGGTGATGGTCTGCAGATGATTTTCTGGGCTACACCTCTCGTGCTCTGACCTCCGTTAGGAAGAAAAATAGCCATTCTTTAAGCTGAAAAGGGATGGTTGGAAAGGAAATTCTTACTGTTAAGAGCCCTTGCAGTGGGTGTAGAGATTCAAGTATTCTCAAGAGGTCTGTTGGAAATAATTAAACGAGTTTTCTCCACCCAATTTTGGGATAGATAGGAGAATCAGAATTGCATAAGATTTGGCGCGGCTGCTATATGCTTTTTTTGTTGTTGTTACATTGTACAATTGGAGGCAGGTGAACCTATTGCATTTGGGATCATAAATTCATTGCTCTTGTTTCGTAAGTTCTTATAGAACGTGTCTCATTAATTCATACATCTTAGCCTTTGAGCTATCTCTTGGAGGTCAAGAATCAAGAAATATTTTCGATGTGTATCAACCTACTTGAGAGATGTAATGTAACCTTTGACTTACCGCGTACTTAACATATACTATAAGTTTTTCGAGAAATCGGGGTTTAATCGGGGAAAAAAATCAATTATTCACAAGCCATAATCTTAAAATAAGGCGATGCGTCAGAACTACAAAGCTTTCATTCAGCACTGATTGATGTGATATCTATTCACAATGAAAGTTTTTTAGACAAATTTACGACATGGTTTCAAATGTTTATTCTTTGGAATTAACAAAAAAACTAGTCCTGTAATTCAAGCATGTTAAACTAGTGGCCCAAAACGAAGGTCT
>BMAW01062903.1:10449-41206 GCA_019974015.1 Nephila pilipes
GTCCTGTAATTCAAGCATGTTAAACTAGTGGCCCAAAACGAAGGTCTTTGCGGCCCAGTCAACAGCATGTAACAAATATTTTACTAAAAAAAAAATATCGCAGCTGTATTTTCAAAGTTCATAATTATACCTAGTTATTGATAAGGAATCGCAATATTCGCCAATGAAGTATCACTAGTCTTTCGTTGCATCAACATATCGGCGAATATTTAGCCGTCTATCATACGAGTAATACCTACAACGACTTAAGGCTCCCGTCTACCCGCCATTTTGATTTCGTGGACGTAATGTTATTCCTATGGAATTTTGACTTTAATTTTCACATCTTTATTATTTGATTTATTTGAATGCAATAAAGTGCATTTGAAAGAGCAAAAAATAACGAATGCTTCTGTGGAATTACTTTTTTCCTAAGATTTTTAAAAATATTTTTATTCTTATTTTAATGATTGGTTTTTGAATTTTCCGGTTTTTAAAGAATATTTTCAAATATTTTTAAAAATCGGAGGGAAAAAGTAATTCCACAGAAGCATTCATTATTTTTTGCTCTTTCAGATGCACTTTATTGCATTCAAATAGTTCAAATAATAAAGATGTGAGAATTAAAGTCAAAATTCCATAGGATTAACATTACGTCCATGAAATCAAAATGGCGGGTAGACGGGAGCCTTAAGTCTTCCACTGCTTTGCTTGATCTGCTTTCAGAGAGAGAGAACAATAGATTTCTTTCTGTTACATTTATTAATTTGTAAGGTTATTCAACATATGTTCAAGTAAAATTATTATTTTTTATTAAAAAGATATTTTGTGTTAACGATAACTCATCTATTTCAGACCCTAGCAATTAGTATGTCTTTGTCGAAACAGATGGAAGTGAAATGAAATGAAAAATAGCTGGCGAGCATCGTTATTTCCAAGAGAAATAGGAACTGGAATATTTTGCTTGATATGGTACAATATTACGATGTATTGTTGAGAAAGTATCCCCACATGCTGCAACTTGATTATATTTATTAACGACATAACCACACATAAAATTACATGCAATGACAAATTACTAATCATTGCAAGAACTAAACAACTTTCACTTAGATGTCTTATTCTATTCAGTATTATAAACTCAGATGCGACGGGGGAAAGAAAGAAATCTTTTTTTTTCCTTTAAAAAGTTCATAACACTTAACTATGCATATTTTGTTTGTCATTCATGCTGATTTAATAATAAACTATAAATATTAATTCAGGAATCAAATTCAAAATGAGAACTAAAAAGTTACAGTGTGATAGATACTCGTCGTTCGGTTCTGTGCCTAGACACAGCAAATAATTTTGAAGTAAAACAAAAAAATAAATGCTTTTAACTTTCATTGGGTGGAATAATTTAGTTGGAATTTCCTGTTCAGGCATGTTATTTTGTCTGTGCGTGACGACAGAGAACATAGTTCCATGCTCCACCTCCTGGATCTGCCACAGTGTACGGGTACTAAATTGATGATAACTCTCAGAGTAGCAGTAGAAGTTGTAAATTTCATGCACAATTTCAAATTTTATTAATTAGATAACGACGAGCCGACATGAAGATGCTCCAAAAAAATATCTTCAGGAAAAGTAATTTTTTTTTTTTTAAATAATGTAGATACTTTTAACTAAAGTGCATTTTTTTTTTTTTTACTTTGTACATTAATACTGTTAACAAATACAGTAAAAGCTCTTTAATCCGATACGTTCGTGACTACAGCAGTGCTGGATATAAAAATGTCGAATATTTATAAAATGATTTGCAAAATCCGGATCTTAACCACAGAACCATCTTCACATACGAGGGTGTTTCAACAAGTACCCCCTTACCGGTAAGAATTGGAAATGAGAATGGGGTAATTCTAAGTATTATTATCGAGTGTATATAAGAAGCGAGTGTAACACTCATTGCATTTCAATAAATCATTGACATAACTTGTCTGGCAGATGAGATTGTCTTTGTTGGGAGTTGGTTCAGTGTTTTGATTGTGCCTTGGTTTCCGTTTTTTATGATGAACCCAGGTCTCATCGACAGTGACAACTTGACGCAAAAGGACGACGATAACTCGACGCGGTAGCAATCAAAAGAAACCTATGAACCAGAGTCACATTTGCTTCGGTTCCATTTTAACAAATGACAACAACACACAATGGTTTCACCAATTTGCCTCAGTCATCTGTCTTCAAATACAGATAATTTTTGAACCATCCATATACATATTCTTCAGTACAGTAAAACAAAGCTAAATTTTTTTTCTTATGTTTGTGTTAAAATTGTACATCCAATTATTTTTAAGACTGCTGAGAAAGTTTTTGGATAAAAATTGTGGAATAACGATCAAATAAAATATCTCACAAACTACTCCGTTTATATAGACGCGTCATCACTAATATCTAGAATAGAGAAATAACTCATGGAAAATTAAATGGAATTTTTAATTCTTTACATAACACCAAAAGCTGGTAATCTACGTAAAAAAAAGTTAAGGTGGTATTCTCGGTTTTGTTAGAAAATTATGCATTTGTCCCCCCCCCCCCCCTACGAGTTCTTTTCTGACGAAAAAAACAAAAGGGAGAAATTTTTCTTTTTTTTTAGCTATGAAACAAAGCTATAATGTTTCGGTTAGCATGTAATAAATAATTATAATGCTAAGAAAACATGTCACATAAATAACAATTAAATTAAACTATCTGATAATTCATGCTGGTTTTTTTATGCTGAGTTGCTTATATCTTATGCATATCTCACAAAATATAGTGTTTTAAAATGCACACTGACTTTTAAGTATTTAAGAATTCTTTTTTCTTCTATTTTTGACGCATATCATTTTTTTAAATCTTATTTTTACACATCCAGTTTAAATTTCTCTCATTTATATTCGTAACAAAATTAGATCACACAATGAGAAAAGCGAAAAACATCTATAAATCAGAGAATAATATACTGTAAATGCACAATCATTTAGATCAAGATTTAAAAGAAGTGAAGAAATGATGTCAACTTTTCACAAACAAAATTATCACAAGCAATAACGAAAAAAATCCAAACTGTTTCATTTAACCAATGGCAAATAACTCAGAGCCGCGATGTTTAGATATTTATAAACACAACATACAAGTTTTAAAAAATTCAATCCCACATAGCATTTCTTAATAGGCATTTTATTTACAAGTAATAATAAACCTTAAATCATGGAATTTTTAAAATAGCTTTTTTATTATAATTTATGACAATAGCAAACGGTTGCTATGATTAATTATAGTAGTTCCAAAGAACCAAGAGAGAGATATATTACCATTTATACATTATTAAATGAATAAAACTGCATAACAAGGAAGAAGCCGAGGTTTTCTATGAATAAAATATTCCTTCAGTGCTTCTATTTTTACCCGATCTTTGAAGAAAGACCACGCCCGAAAATGAATCAAAAAAGAATATTTTTCCTGAATCTATTAATCGATCAACGTATAACAATCTGTTAACGCTTCTCAGAACAAAGGTACACGATTTGACAAATTAGAATTGGCCTTACTCTGAAAGATCAATGAGTGTTTGTGTTGTTTACTTTTCCATTTGTTCTACATCCAATCTAAATTAAATTTTCGAACACGAAAATGAAATAAAATAAACCAGAAGTTCAATCTTTGGAAAACGAATAATTTTTATTTTGTTCAGGAATAATTTTTTTTATCATCATTTAAAATAAGAATAGAATTTATGACACAGAGAAGTTAATTGACCTTTGTTTAGACAGTCGAATAATAACGTTGCAGATCTCTGTAGCGCAGGAAGGTTTCAGTTACAGTTAAAAAGAAATTCTAATAAATTTATTTACCAAGATAACGTACAATTAATTTTTTTTTAATTAAGTTTTTTAAAAAAAAAAATTTTTTTTTAAAAATTAATTTTTTTTTTTTTTTTTTTTTTTTGTCATTTAATTAAGAACTTTATTAAAATGATAACGAATCGATAGGAAAATTCTAAAGGAATGAAAATTGTTAAACAATGTAAGTTTTAATTAAAAATGCTTTCTCTTTCCCGCATATAAGAATATAATAAAATAAAACAAGGGCTATCCAATCAAAAGCGTATGTAATTACCGTAAGTTAATTAGTAAGCATTTTCCTTTTCAATAAATAAATAATAACAATAATAATAAAGCTTTTCATAACATTTATGCTCAAAATACTGCAATTTTTTTTTATGTTATTATTTCACCAGTTAATTTTCGATGCATTAAGAAATTTCATTATATCATGAAGTGTTTTATATGTTAGTACGACACTTTTTTTTTTTTTTAATTCGCTTTAAATATAGTTCGTAGAATCGTATTTTTACCATTAATTTTATTTCATAACACGACTATTGAAAATTAATATCAAGAAATTTTTATCAGCATTCCAATATTACTAAAAATTAATTCATATGTCAACTAAATAGGGCCGTTCCACCAAAGTGCGAAAAAGAAAATTTCATTTTCATATTACCGGTTAATCTACACATTACCTACAGCCAAGAACTCGTTAAAGTGAAAGTGAAATCTTTACTCAAACAGCAACGTTTTCATATACTTAAATTAACTCAATACTAGATTATACTCTAAAACATGCTATACTTACTACAGACATTCCCTTTTTCTCATTTTTTTGTTTTAGTTTTTGTTGACATGCTTCGCATAAATCCAAAAATAATTTAATTTGAGCCTGGGTTACGTTTTTATAAAGTGTATTTAATTGTTTAATCATTCTATCTCTTCCGCCATGGCAAATTGACAAATGGGTAGAATATAATATACCAAATAATTCTTCGGCATGGACAAATCTTTTCACACTTTCTCGAGCGTCGGACAAGGGCTCGACAAGTTTTTCACTGCCTTGTATAGTCTGCACATCATACCTTTCAATTATTCGATAATCTCGAGACGACTCTTTCTTCTTGGAAACTTTTATTCGCTTAACATCTTCAATTATGGAATCATACTTTTGTTTCGTCATTAAAACACTGTTATATTTCGAATCTTTGCTAAAGAGGTTTGAGTAGAATTTGTCTTTCATTTTACTCGGCAGTTCTTTGCTTGAGTGCATTCTCGGTTCTAAATTTAGCCACTTAAAAAAAAAAAAAAGTAAAAAAGAACCTCGACGCAAATTCTCCTGCTTTCAGGCAGAAATGATTAGGAAAACGAAATTACGCTAAGCATTCGCAGCCGACCCGGAGCCACAGTTAAGCACTCACAGCCGACGCAAATTATGAGAAAGTGAAACAGACGACGCAAGCGCTACGAGCTTCAGAAAGCAGCAGGAGAAAGGGATGGAGGAGGAAAAGGAAATTACACAGAAATCAATTTTTTCACTTTAACGATTCGGAATACGCTAATGTGTACATTACCTAGAGAAAATACGGAAAATTCTTCATTTCGTAGATTATTCCGTACTTTAACGGAACAAATCAGGTAATATGCAGATTCACTAGGTAATGTGCACATTAACGGTTTTCGAATATTTAACGGAAACATTTAAATTACATAAATTTTCTAGAGGTACAAAATTTGGGCCAAGATGCAACATATGCTCAGAAGCCAAGTTCGGTTTTTCTTGCGCCATCTTTACATGTGCGCCTTTTAGGCTTAACAAGGCAATCAGCACCTATGAAATTTGGCGTGAAAAAACTTCATCGCCAAAAAAGAAAAAATGGCGCCAGGTGTATACAGCATCAGGTCCATAATATATAAATCACCTTTTTTATTACATTGGCCGAAGTAGCCTGTGATCACAGTCGCGGACTCGCGGTTGGCGTTGTTGGCGTCGAGTCGCGGGTTCGATCCCTGATGCTACTAACGATCAACCATATGATGGATAAATGTACGTTAAATCTATCTAGGTCCCTTCCGAGGCGTAGTGTGGAAGCTTGCAGAGAGAGGTGCCGGTTCAGATGTCGTCCTCACCACTTGATCGAGGTTAAAAATTGTGACGTACGTCGCTAATAGCTTTAGTGTTACTTTTAAGAGCGATGTTAAGAAACAATCAATCAAAAGTTTTTTTTGTCAAAACTTCTCTAGTGAAAACAAGAAGGAAATTTTTATTTTACTTAAGAGCTATTTACGTTGATTTGTAATAGTATTTAAACCAATTTTTACCTTCATAATTATTTTTAAAATATCATTTTTTTAGTTTAGAGAAGTTTCAATAGTTTTATTCAAAAGTTAAAAATTTAAGATAGTTTTATTGAGAGAAAAAAATTTGAACTAAGATGAACTTGTAAATAAGGTTAATGCATATCTTATCATTGAGGGTGCTTATGACGAACTGGATATTATTTGTTCAAAAAATTAATTTTTCTATTTCATCGTATCAGTATTAAAGGGGACCTAGTATCCGAAAAATGACCCAAAATATTGAAAAAAAAATTATCACCTCATATTAATTGTATGGCTTTTCTAAATATATGTACAAAATTTCAGAGCTCTAACTACATTATTTAGCAAGTTATTTAAATTTCTTTAACAATGTGCCAAATCATTTCATTGATCTTAAAAATTTTAAACTTTTCTTCCAGTTTTTTTATTTTTATTGACGGTCAAGCTAATGCTTTTTTTTGTAATCAATACAAAGTTTTGAATTTTTTTTTCTGATTGTTTTGTGTAAAATGTTTGATAATGCTGAGAATGAAATAAGGATTTTGATAAATAGGTTTATTTTTTTAAAAAAAATCTACAAATTGAAATGTTGCTTTTTTTTTTTTTTTGTTGATATTTTTCGTAATGTCATATAGAAAAAAAACCCTGTAAAACTATGAATAGCAATAGTACAGCTCATGTACAGAATTGTGCGAAACTTTTCTAAGAGATAGATAAAAAAAATTGCATAAAAATATTAGAATTTATTGAAGTAGTAGAAACTTTAAACTATTGAAATATTTTGAAAAAAAAATTAAATTTTAATTAATAGCTTGCTGTAAAATAAAGATCCCCCTCCCAAATGCATGTTCTAAATGTGCTCAAATATGGAGAAAGTAAACTTTATCTGTTGCATTCAAATAAAAATTGAAAAAAACATTTATTTTTTCATAGATTAAAATTTTGAAACAATTTTTCTGCAACTTATAACGTTGAATTGAATATATTAATAACCTCAATTACATTAACATTTGACTTGTGACTGAACCAAAGGAAATAGAAAAAAAAAATTGTACCTTTTAAGAATCATATGATTTTTGTTTTGTTTTGTTCTATATTAACATCCACATTAATAAGAAAAAAATATTCCAAACGACATTTCATACTAATATGATAGCAGCTGCATCTAGAACGATTTCCAACGTTCCAAATTGATTAATTAATTATTTCAGGTAAGTTCCAAAGCTCATGCAAGCCAGAATGAAAACTGTCAGGAATAAATTTTTTAATTCTATGTCGTTGAATAAAATGTAGCATTCAATATAGATGAAAAATATGTTAAAATAATTAAAACGAAATATATTATTTCCCGAATTTCATAAAATAACAAAATTTAAAAATAGAATTACGTAGTAATATCTTGATTGCAACTTTTCAAATATCTACCTGATGCTGTAATTTTTATTCCGAACTCTGCGCACCTTTTAGCTTACTAAAAGCAATTAATTCACCTTTACCAAATTTAAATAAACATATGGAATACACAAGCAGAGGTTCTGCTTTTTCTAAAACAAGTTTTATTAGCATGTCAAGACTAGAAAGAATAACATTAAAATTTTCGCAAGAACGAGTTTGTCGAAATTGATAAACTGGTAATTTTTATTTTTTATTATTCTTTCGGAACGGTCGTCGAGATAGACAACTATGGATTTTGTAAGAATGAACAGGTGTTCGAACACGGACTATGGCATCCGTGTTGCATGAGTTGTTATGTCTGACTTTCGTCAAAATAATTACGACAAAACTGTTTTTATAAACATTTCCTTTCCCAGCTGATTTCTTAAATTAATTGTTGCAAACTGTAAATGAAAAATTATTTATAGACAAAACATTCGAACGATTTTATAATAAACAAAATTTCACTTCGAAAAGCTTTTTTCATTGATTTTCACACACCTCGACTAATAAGAACGTGCGAGTACGAGAGAAGGAATTATTTTCTAAATTAAAAAGTTGACATATTTGTTTTTATTAAGGCTACACGGTACTCTCTTTCAAAAAAATTTTTTGGAGACAGTAATATTAAAAGTAACTTATGTATTGTTTTCATACTATATTATTAAACTGATTCTGAAAATAAAAAGTCAATTTAACTAGTCCTTATTTTAAAATTTAAAAAAATTTAAAAATTTTGAAGTTTTTTTAAACCCTTATAAAATACACAATTTTTGAAATTTTTTAATTATTTTGAGTGATTTATATTTCATACATTATTGCAAACAAAAGTTAGTATGGATTTAAAAATCTGTTCCCTTGTTGATTTTTAATAATTATTTTTCTAGCTAAACCTGGAAAAAACAGGAAAATTTTTAAAATATTAACTTTAACATTTTTTAAAAAAATAACTAGGGATCCCAGACCTAAATCCATACTAACTTTTATAGAACACATATATCTCAGTATGTATAAAAAATTTCAAGACTCTATCTTGAACAGAAAAAAAGCCTTAGGGATTAGAAAACACTTACATCTTCAAAAATAAAAGTCTGAGAAAAATGCATTTAAAGTTTTTAAAGGCATAAAACAAAAACTAATAATGCTTGCAAAGATCTAAATTTTTAATATATTATTTAACTACTTATATAATATATGAAAACACTACTTTAATTAAATATTATGGCAAATATTTTTATTTATTCAAAATATGTTATTGCAAAATATCGATATAGCATTTGTTACGACGACAGATTATTCAGCTTAAAGTTAACATAATAATTTCACAAAAGTTTTAAAACACAATACACTTATAAAAAATAATAATGATATAAATAAAAGTTTAAAAAAAGTTAAAAACTACCAGGTTTGTACATAGCACCTAACTTTTTCTGAATTTTAAATCGACGCAATTTAGCAAATTTTATTTTTTTCTGCGCAACTTTAAAATTTGCAGATTTCCTTTTCTTTCTGAAATAGGTTCTCCTACAATGAATAAAGTACACTAAATGTTCTGATGACAAACTTGTTACAAATTCAATTAGCATCCTGAAATGTTTTTAGAGCTTTTAATGTTCCAACAATAAATTCAGGTATTGCACTCGACATGGCAATCAACACGACTCCTACAAGCTGTATTTTCTTTGGAATATTTGTCCCATATCATCGAATGTAATGCTTCATTAGAATTATGTGTCAAACCTCTGACACATGTGCTTAATAATTCAGTTGGTGCTAATCGCTGATAAATAGGCAAGATTTTGGGCAAATATTCTTCGTTGATTGTTATTTTTACCCAATCTTTGTGAATACCTGATTTTTTTCCACGTGCTAATGATAACTGGTAAAAACACCAAGAGTCAAAGAGCAAGATTGTGTCCTGGAAACTAATACTCTCAGATCTTTCCCATAATTTCAAAGCTGCATTTACTTCCATTGCACTAGATGATCCGACATGTGTTGTACTACAAACATTTTGTTGTCCTTTGTACCAAATACGAAATTCAGCACTTTCTTCTCCAAGCTCAAATTTAGTCTGTTCACATTCTCCACGCCGCTTTGACATTACTTCGTAGTCTATCACAAAGCCAGTCAGCAAGTCGATAACATATCCTATTCCGATATTTGACGTTGACGTATGTTCTCTTGTCAACCAGCTTCCATCATATGACATTCCAATACCGACTATATCTTTATCATTCCTTGAGCCCTACGCCTCAATGACATCTTTACGAATATAAAGCAACGGCTGATTTGACCCAACAAGTTGTCCAATCTGAACTTTTGGCTCATAATGTCTTTTAAAAGTTTTACTAAACATTATATTTCAATTCATATGCATGCAGAATTTTTCCAACGATGAGTAGCCAAGTCACAAACTTAACATACCTTGCACTAATCTCATATTTACATCAAATGGAACATTAAAAAATTGATGCTTGCTAACATTTGATATTTGATGTAATATAGCATCAATTAATTGTTATGAACATGTTTCACTCTAGGTTTGGTCACAATTAACACATACAACATTCACTTTATATGCAAATCTATTTCTTTGACCATAGCAAAGTTTTAAAGATGCAATATGACAAATATTGCTTAAATTATCTGTAAACAAACATTCAGTATCCACTATAATGTAATTTGAAACATACTTTTATCTGCAGCACTCGTATTCAAAACATTTGTTTTCTGAAGTTTTGTAGTTATTTAGAATTGTCATTTTTAGCAGTACTCCATCTCTTAGAAATGTTGCTTCTCTTCTCAAGCTATGAAAGTTTTGTCCGTGGAATTTTTTCAACAGAAGAAACTTAACTTAAACAATTTAAAAAAGCTTTTAAATTATAAAAATTATATGCAGAATAAATATTGGTCTTGAGAAATACCTTTTCTTATCAATTTTGGCTAAGTAACTATAAGCACATCAAAAACTCAAAATATAAACAAACATAAATGATTTTAGTAGTGAAAGTTGAAGTTAATATCTACTTCTCTGCAAGTATCGATATTATTTAAAAAATATCAGTAATTAATTAAATTTAAGAATGGAAAAATGCTTTAAAATGAAACCGAAACTAACCACGCCCCCCTCAGCTGTCAAAAATAGTGACTGACAATGCTCAGAAAACTTCAAATATCTTAAAAACTAATTGATTAATAGATCTAAAATTTGGGGCCAAGATTCCCAAATGTATGGGCTACAGGAAAATGCAAAAAAAATTTTTCGATAAATTTGTCATTTTTAGGGTACTGTGTAGCCTTAAATACAATAATAGTTTGAAGTATGAGGTTATTTTGTTCTATGACCGTACCGATAAGTAAAACTGCTGCTACACGTGTAATTACTGAAACCGAAAATAGATACCAATGTATATAATCATATTAATATATCACAAATAATTGAAAAATACCAATAATAATTGAAAATACACCAATGTGTTCACGAAATTTGTTATGCTACAGGTCGAGAACCCTTGTGTCCAAGTATTTCAATTCATGCCTTTCTTCTCTCGTCTCATGTTAAAGAATAGAACCCAAAATTGGAACACTTTTTAGATAAAATTATGCTCTAATATTAATATATTTTGACATCTGTAATGAATAGAGACAATACATTTTACTACATTACTCATTTCTGAATATTGTATATTTCGTTTAATATATTTTGATGCCAATTTATCTAGTAATTTTATATGTTAAAGTGAAAAATAAGTATTTTTGGAATGCAATAGAATCCCATTAACGCGCTGTTCAGTAACATACCAGTCTGCTTTACACGCGGTTTTACTACGGTTACGCGGTTTAAGCAATCGTTTGTGATATCACTCCTAAGTATTGAGGCATACCTTTCATTAATTTTTTATAAAATGCAGATTTAACTTGTGTTCGGATGATGTAAAGACCTTCTGTCAACAGCACACATTATCACCTCCCCCCCCCCTCTTCTGTTTCATGCATACGAATCATCATTTCTCGAAAAGTGAGACGCTCCAGTTTGGATAAACTTTCTTTTTGAAAGAGATTACTTTCAAAACCTGGTTGTCAGTGAGATTAGCCGTACGTTCAACCTTTTTGTATTGGTCAAAATTTGAAAGTTATTAAGATTTTTCTTCTATAGGTGATTTCCATCAAAAATCTTTACGATCAAGGAAAAACTCAACGTTATCGAACGAATTCGAAAACGGGCAAGACAAGCAGAAATTGATAGAGAACTTATCCACTCCGAGTCAATGTAAGTCCACATGAATGCTTAATAAATAGGGATAAAACTCCGTTAAATTGTTGATAAAGTTGATAACAATTGTAATAGAATGGTCAGAAAAAGAGCAAGGACAGCGGAAAATACCAATCTTAACAAATGTTTGATTTTTTGATTTAAAACTTATCAATTAACATTAATATCGTAACTCGTCCTTCACTTATCCCGAGGTATAATAGCCACGGACCCCGACTCATGAAGGTTAGAATGTATTTTCAAATTTTGTGGACAACATGATAAGTGGAGGGAGAGAGTGGATGTTATAATTCTGAAGAACTTTTATTAATATTTGCATTTTTTAAGGTAAAATGTTGTTCTTTTTTGAAGGCCTGCTGTTTTCCATATTAAGTGGACACCTTTAAGTAATACATATGAGTGCAGGTGTATTACCATCATCCAAAGCTGATTATAGGTATAATGATTCAATAAACTAAAGAATTCGCATAAGCCTAATGTATACTGTACGAATGCGGTAGGTATTAAAGCAAAAGTGTTCTACTAAATACTTTTAGTGTAAAAAAAATAAGAATTTTGTTTCAATAATAGAACAACAAAAAGGCTATTGGCGGTGAACTTCGGAATCCTGGACCACGGTCAAGTGACGAGGATGACATCTTCTTTTCCTAACTTCCATATTACTCAAAGTGAGGACTTAGAGCCCAGATCAATTTTTGTGCGGCAGCCTCATAACTCCACCTTATGGATTTTTATAGACTCGAGCCTTCGACCCCTTAATTACCTTCACGAAAATCTTAACCTTCACTACTGGGTTACATCATGATGATTTTTTTTTTTAAAAAAAAAGGATATTTCAAACATAATGAACTATTGATAGCTAATAGTGATCCAATGTAAACAATATAGATTAATTGGATATGTTTTAATTTATTTCATACAACTTACACTTTAACCTTAATTTTAACATATTACATACACAAAAATTCGTGAATTTTTTTTTTTTTTTTCAATTTGGTGTGGAAGGAAAGTTGATGGAAGAGTATATAAATTGCAACAAAAGCACTTATTGTATTTTGCTTTTATTGGGTAGTTTGAACCGTTAAAACATTTCCAGCACAAAATATTGATACGCAGATGTATGTTCATTTTTCCTTTTTACTGCCCCAAGAATGCCTGCATCTAAACAATAAAGTTAACCTCGTCTGAAACTCTCTCTCCCAGCTGGTTTACTTTACAGATTACCACGAAGCGGTAAGCGAGTACTGTATAAGAAATCAGGAAAGGCTGTCGCACACTTGGATGAACACATACTGAAGGGGGAAAAAACCTCGAGATTCTTTGTTGGCGAAATCCAAAGACAGATGGAAACATTGACCATACATTGGCGATCGAAACAGAAAATTACGTTCACCATTTTTGGCGTGTTATCGCTAAGTGTCGGCAAAACGATAGCATATTGAGCAGGGGAGAAAAAGCACAAAGCTTACTAGTTTTTTAGCATAGTCTTAAAGTAATTGTTTTATCATTTACAGTATAAGAATCTTTGAATACTATAACCATTTAGCAAAACACCACTCTTTGTAAGATTATAAGCGGAATTATTTAAATTAAAATCTGTGGTAAGTTATGCTTTTATAAATAACTAAATTACTTTTGATTAAATAAAAACTTTTGAGATTCGGTTGGTCAGTAGAATCACGGGGCTAAAGTTATGAACCTAGAAATTTAAACCACCAGGTGATAAGCGCAATCTTAAGCTAGGCACTCCCTATATGAATTCCCTTCGAAGTAGAACACCGGGGGTTCAGTTCCTTTGACTGAACCTCGGTGTTCATTTAAATGTATATCGTGATTAATTGTTTATTAACGTCGCATTGAGAAATAACACGAAGCTATTGGCGAAGGACCTCGTAATTTTGAATCTCGGTCAAATGCCGAGGACGACGCTTAAGCTGGCACCTCTCTCTCCAATCTTCCACACCATGGAAACGGGAAAATCTCGACCAGATTTAATGTGCATCAACCCTTCTCCATGGTGGGTCTTTACTGACATCAGGACACGAACCACGACTCGATGAAAACAACGCCGGCCGCGAGGCCGCAACTATGATCACTAAGCTACAGAGGCTACTTTTTATCAAGGAAAGAAATGCAGAAAGTTAATTAATGAGTATTTATAAAACTAATGTTAATAATTTAAGTAATTTTTATTTATCTTATACGTGATAGGGAATTTTTTGGTCACCGACTAAACCAATATGTTTACGACCACGGCTATACGACCTAACGGGACTTGAGCCCACGACTCGAAAAAATAAAGCCCAGCCTAATACAAGTATATCTTGGCGAACTAGACGTGGCAACGGTAGCATAATGGTCATGACCACGAACACGCGGCAGGTGCTTTTGTCGAGCTGATGCCACCAAGGACCCACGGAGTAGCAGCTGATGCACATTAAAAATGTCAAGACTCCGAAGCTCTCCTATTGGTGTCGTGTGGAAGCTTGGAGAAGGCGATGCCAATTCAGGTGTCGTCCTCGTCATTTGACTGGGGTTTAAAATTACGATGTCCGGTGCTGTTTCACACACTTCATTATTGAGAAATATCTTTAGGGAAAAAATTATAAATAAAATGAGACGAAGTAATTGTTTTTCCTATGACCAGTCATGATTTCATATTATTAACCATTCGACGTCAGAAATATACAGATTTGTAAATTATTGTTATTTTACATCACAAATAAGACATTGATTGATTGATTATCAACATCGCACTTTGCAGCGACACAAGGACTATTGACAACGAACCTCGTAATTTCGAACCTCGGCCATGTAACAAGAACGAAAGTTGAGCTGCACCTCCCTCTCCAAACTTCCACACAACGCCATCGAGAGGACTTGGAGCTTCGATGATTCTACGTGCATTAGCCACGCTACGCGGCGTGTCTTTAGTGGCATCAGGGTTCGAAACCACGACTCAGCGTTTTCACACCGACCGCGAATACTCGACCGTGACCATTAAACTACCGCGGTGACGTCAAAAATAAGACTACAATGTATAATAAATTATTTTATTAATATAATACCTATAAGGAATAAATATAATTTAAGAATATTTTTTGGTTTCTTCGATAGAAATTTCATGTGAGATACGTAGTTTAACCAATAAAATTTTGAATAGACCCAAAGAAATGCGTGAAGTCTTAATGATAATTGAGTGAATGCAAATTTTATATAATTCACAATTTATAAATCATTTTTCTATCACTTAAAACCACGTATTCAATTAAGAAATATATATATATATATATATATATATACTTCTCAAAATTAATGCGCTCATTATTTTTAAAGAGAACTTACCTGCGACATGCTTTCGACATCATAGAAATTCGAATCATTTGAATTCATTCGATTTAAAATCTCCTTCAAAGTAGAGACTTCGTCCTCAAGCGCTTGATTTCTTCTCCTCAATCGTCGGATTTTATTCTTTTTCGTTTTCTGTTCGGTTCGGGCAACGAATAAAAATTTGCGGGCTTTTGTAGGGCTGTCCATATCTTTCTCGTCGAAATCGCCGATATAGCGCAATTTCTTTTTCACTTGATCTACAACAACAACAAAAATACGTTTAAAAAAATATGAAACGCTATTCAGTTTTTTTGTAATTTTCGTTTCAAAACAAATTTAACATTTTAAAAAAATCCAATCCGATGAAATGGCGGGCAGACGACTTTACTTCCAATTATAAAATATTATAAATAGGCTTTCAAGCGTTTATAGACATCGACACACATAAAAATGCTATTGCATTCAACCAGCTCTAACATTTAAATGATCTGTCACCTATTATGATCTATACATCTGTTAAATTATTTAAAAAATTAATTTTACGCATAATTAAACATAATTTAAAATTTGATTTTTTTTATAATTAAATTATTAAAAACTTAATTTTAAAAAAATCAAATCTTAAAAAAAGCAGACAAACGATTTCTCTTTTCAGTGATAAAATATGTTATGTTACATTAACATATGTTTCACATATGTTAAGCGTTTGAAAGATTCTTAATTCGAATGTGAGTGTCTTAATGATTGTTTGTCTCGTTAGATATATACCTAACAAAAGCAAAGCCAGTTTTTAAAATTAAATTAGCAGCATTCAATATTGCACAATTTCTCTTTTATTTGTTCCTACTTTGATATAATATTCTACAGCGGTTTTTTTTTTTTTTTTTTTTTTTTTTGTTTGTTTTTCAATAAAAGCCCTCAAAATAGTTTTCACTACTTTTATTTGTCCAATTTCACATTCACAAAAAATAAACGTGTGATTTTTTTTAAGGAAATATTTAACGTTATTTCACAAACAAACAAAAAAATAAACATAAAATATCAAAAATATCAGTCACAGATCGAAAGCTATATATATTAATTACTTATACGAACGGATTTTAAGATTTCTAAGAAATAACCGAAATATTCAAAAAAAATTTTACTCTGCATATTAATTTGTCCTAATGTACATAATGTTGTATATTACAGCTATTCAAACGGATTTTTTTAGTTTCAATAAACAAAATAGAAGTAACCCGATGTATCGTAAAGCTTTAATTATTATTCAGTGGATCGTTCAGTTTAAATATTACTAAAAATAATCGAGATAGAAATTAAATTTTCATTTATTATTAATTCTTAAGACTTGACAACGGCGTCATCAACCGGTGACTAAGTAGCGAACACATTTCTCCCAACGTTCCTTGACCTTTCGAAGGCTATCATAGAACTCAGAACGAATTCTTCCTTCTTCATACAGTGGATTACATCAATCTACGACTTCCTGAAACTAAACTGATCAACATGAATAGCTGCAATTTGCAACAATACGTACATAAGTATCAATTAATACGCAGCATAAATTTTATTCAAATATCCTGGTTATTTTTAGTAGTAATTAAATCTTAACGATATCCTTACGAATATCACTATAAAATAATAAATTAATTTTCTTTTCAAATATCCTTCGAATTTATACTTTTTAAGAATATTTCCCTCAAATTGTTTTAGTATTAAACTTGAACTGATGGAAACAAATAATACCTTCTCCGGTTCCTTCGCCATCTTGTGGTATTTCCACGATATCTTCGCCTTCATCATCTTCATCAAGAATAGGCGGAAAATCAAATATGGTGGGGATGGCATCGGACTTCAACCATTTCCCACCAAATTTTTCCACTTGGAAATATTTCTCCTCAAAATGTTTGGAACATATCCTGCTGTATGGAGTCGAAGAGAAGTTTCCACGTCGCAATTGCTTCTCCCACAACTTCCGACGAGCTTCATCTTTGGGAAAGCTGTCAGAAAAGTAAACAAAAGAATTTTTTTTAAAAAAATTATTATTAGAATTATAATCAATCCTAGCGAAAATATTATGCAGCATTATACAAGAAATAATTCAAACGTTGCTTTATAAAAATATGCTTAATCAAATAAATCTATTGCCTGTTCTGAAGATATCCCCCCCTAAAAATAAATCCATTCAAATTATCGAAATTAAATTGTGATTTTTTTCCCCCTCCCCCATTCGAAAAAGAAGTATTTCGAAAATATTTTCTTTAAAATGAAAATTCGTTTAGCTTTAAACAACTTTTTGTCATATACCTCATAAGTTTAAACGAACAAACGATAATGCATAAAAAAGAAAAACAGTTTTGTCGTTAGCTATTTTCACCTCTATATATATATTCCTCAATTTATTCTCAACGTTTATTAAGATTTAACATTTCTCAAAAATTGTTGCTCAGTAATTGTTACCAATTATCATAAAATACCAAGATCAATTTTTAAAAAATGGAAACAGCTATTGGCAAGTATTAGAAGCAAATATTAATTATAATTAATTAATCAAGAATAATATACTATCCTACAATTATAAAAAATCACGAAATAATTTGTTATTTCAATAAATAACATAAAAACCATACAAAACACATAAAATAATGAATAGAATCCCGAAACTACAATTTAAAATTAAAGCAAAATTGCACGAGAGAAGATCTGTATATTAAGATAATAATCTTCCAGACGAACTCATTTTAACAAAAAAGCCTCTTGATTACAAAAATCAAAACTAGAAATAAAACTCTTAGTTAAAAAAAATATTTATAAAATGTAATAGTTACAAATAATTGAACATTGATTAATAGGAAAGAAATGATACCTACGTTACAAATAATTGAACATTGATTAATAGGAAAGAAATGATACCTACACTTATTTATAATTAACTGAATTTTTATACCAGTGCTTGTGTTAAAGAGTTCATTATTTTGATTCAATAGATATCTTCAAAGCTTTAATGTGATATTTTTAATCTTAACCAAAGAGACGTTGGGTGGCTGCTTATTAACGTTGCACTGAGAGGGACTTTGTAATTCTGAGCCTCGATCAAATGAGGAAGCCGACACTTAAGCTGGCAGCTCCTTCTCCAAACTTGCACTCCACGCCAACTAAGAGACATTATAGAATCATTCTTTTTTATTTTATTTAAATTTTTACTACATATCTGGTTTTAGTTTTTAGTATTTATTAACGTTGCACTAGAAGCAACACGAGAGCTATTGGCGACGGAACTCGTAATTTTGAATCACGGTCAAGTGACGAGGACGACACCCGAGCTGGCACATCCCCTCTCCTAACTTCCACACCACGCCAACGGGAGGACTTTGGGCCCCGACAGATTTAACGTGCATCAGCCCCGGCTACACGGTGGGTCTTTAGCGGCCAAAGATCGAACTCGCGACTGAACGAAAACCGCCGATCACAAGTCCGAAGCCATGACCACTAGGCTACCACGGACACTACTACATATCTGGAGGTAAATCCATATTTTTTTTCTAGAATTAAAATTTAAAAAATATATATGAAATAAACGACGGGTAGTTTCACAACCTAAAATTCGACCGATATTTTGTATCTTTTTTTTTTTATCCCTTTTCCTACAAAATCCAATTTTTCCTGTCTATGAATAACTAATCATTTTTCGCTCTACGCTTTTCCAAGAGGAAATCATTACTACATGTTGATAGTTTGTAAATAATAATACAGTGCATGTTAATAGTATATTTTTAAAATGCTATCATAAGGAAAGAATACTATAGAAAAGTTATCGCAACAGAAATTTTTTTCATTTGTTGGGAGTTGTTATTTGTTCGAGCAAGGATGGGGTAAGTGTTGTAAAAACTATTATCAGTATTGACCAGAAATTGTGTGGACGTTGCCCCCCCCCCCGGGGGCACACACATTCGGGGGAAAAGGAGAAAATGTTATCTATTCGGGGCCAAGCGTCCGGTGTGGTAAAGTCACTAATGTTGGCTCGCTTATCGCTCACGGAGGTACCACGCGAATACTTATTTGGAATAAGAATTTGGGATGTTTTTGCGAATGTATATAATATATGCAAGATTTGACTAAAAAGAAAAACTTAGTGGTATTTTGTTTTTCATAGCATTTAAATATGCTCATATTCTGTTTGTAAAGAATTCTTGATTCATTATCAGAATTATTTACTTCATTCTCATGTCTTTTATTATTCATAGCAATGAATTATTATAATAATAAAGTACTAAAAAGACATACTGACTCATAAATTATCTAAGTGTGGAGTTATTTATCATAAAAATATCTTAATAACATAAAGTAATTTTTGTTTTGAAAGTTCATAAACAGATGAAGAAATATTCTCAAATTATTTAATTATATATATATATATATATATATATATTGAAAAAAAAAATCTTCCAATAAATGAAACTACAAACAAATTTAGATTTACTGAATCGCCAAATGACGCCAAAACCTTTTTGGCTCAACTTGGCGAATTTCTGACGCTGTCTGCAAACCTGTAACGTGAAAATTCCATTTTAGCATTTCAGCATAGGAACGAAATGTGGAACACGTGTGATACGAGATATATATATATATAAAATAATGCATTTATTCAACCAGAAATGAGTAGTACAATAAAATACCCTACTCTCTATAGGTGAGCGAGGTCAGAAAAAAAAAATATTAATGCTAAATTATTTTTCTGTCTGAAAGATTTTAGGTCCTATTTCTTTGACACATGAAAACAGCCTTAATTTAACCCGTATACAATAAAGACGATTATTTCTGATTAATATACACGAAAAAGTAATTAAAATAAAAAGACTTCTTAAATATACCGCGCTATAAAAAAAATAAGGCATTGGCATTTCCTGCCAGTAGCAAAATGGTGTTTCAAACATCAGGGGTGAAGAAAGGTAAATAACTTACCAATGAAAGGTATAGGCTCCCCCTTTTGTAAACCTTTCTTTACAACCTAAGGCGCAGCAACTTACTACCATTTTACTATGTGAAGATTCGACTCGCGCTAGCACATACACTTCTTCAATAGGAATAACATACTGCCGCAGATTAGAAGGGTTGCTGGATTTTGAGCTTTTGCCAGCGTTCACGTGATTCCAATGATGGTACCAACCGTGCAACCCTGCGGCCGCTGTGTTCCTTATCACTATAGTTACCAGGAGACTTTTCTTATCGCTCATTTGGCGAAGTGTAGTCCGACGACGTTTTTTTTTTCATTTATGTGATAATGATTGTTTAAGTTGGTTAGTAACAATAGAATGTATAAAATAAGAGTATTTTGTAAATTTATGGATATCAATCAAGCTTTAAATATAGGATGCACTTTCAGAAGCAAATTTTGTTTTCAAAATCTTCACATTAAAGTTCCACTATTTCATGAACATTCGTATTCGATGTAATAGACTCAATGCGTGTAAATTAAACGTAAACGAATAAAAAACTGTTTTTACGAATTCGGTGTTCGTATTCTTTTCCTGAATGTTGAAAATGAGACTTTTAAATTCTGAATTTATAGTTATCTGTTTATGAGCTCTCTCTCTTTTATATATATATATATATATATATACTCTACGCTTATTTTAATTCATCGAAATAAACTAAATATTTTAAAATGATGTTCAGCATCTAAATCGCATGATTTTACGAAAAAACTTGTGATGTTTGAGGGTGTTTTTGCTTATTGTTCAGCATTCAGACAGATTTATGCTATGCGCCATTGGCGACAGTCCGGAACCGGATTAAATTTATCGATCGCGATTTATGTCGCGTCGGAGCCATTCTCGGAGCTATTGGCGACAGTCCGGGATCAATACCGGAGTATTCCGGGGAAAACCGGATGAAGAGCAGGATCGCATTTCTCTGAGAGATTTAGTAACCTTTTAAACAACTGTATTTTACACAATGTTTCGTTACATTCT
The DNA here is from genome assembly GCA_019974015.1 of Nephila pilipes. Taxonomy (NCBI): domain Eukaryota; kingdom Metazoa; phylum Arthropoda; class Arachnida; order Araneae; family Nephilidae; genus Nephila; species Nephila pilipes. The sequence continues at coordinate 31,614 of BMAW01062903.1, forward strand.
CGCGTTTGTTTTTGTTACAGTCAGACGTGCTAGAGGTGCTTTTAAAAAATACTAAACAATTTTCCGCTGACAGCTCATATTCTCTAAACTATTTTATTTATTTATTTTAATAATAAAAATAATTGATTTTTGAGTTCAGTAGGAATTTATGCTGTAGTAAATTACTAAATATGTACAAAATTACTGTTGATGTCACACTTAAGCAAAAAGGCACAAAAAAAAATACTTTTTTTTTCGCTCACGAATGTCAACAAGTGTGCAGGAATTTTTTTTTTTAATCATTAATTAAATTACTTTTTTAAGAAATTCCTTATCACAGTACAGGTTCCATCAAAATAATTCTTCTTTCAAACTGATTATATATACGAACATATCTTTCTTATATGAATAAATGTAAGGGATATAATTTATGCATGAGAAAAATAAAAAAAAAAAAAAAGTGTTATTACCAGCTGAATTATTATAATTTGATTATTTATGTATCTTTTTAATTTTTATTAGAAATACTAGTTATTTTTCACCTAATTAATTTTATACTATTAGAATCACTTCATTTGAAATGAAATTCTTTTTGGTTTGCGTTACACGATAAAAATCTCATTTTTTAAACTTGTTTTGGAATCTCAAGAAAAAGGATTAAAAAACTCGGATATACTGTGTCGAAGTTTCGGCTGGTTTTTTTAAAAAAATTAAATTAGGTTAGCTGGAGTTAACATCATTTTATAACTATCAGTAACATTTAGAAGGAAAAACGTGTTAAATCGCGTGTTCGCACGAAGAAATTACTTGATTTTGAATATTTTTTGACCATCGCTTTTTACGAAAATGGATTAACTTGCGCTTCGACTATTATTTTATCGTAGTTGAAAGTTGGCACAAGGAATTTTCTTTGTCTACTGCAATGCCAGGGATAGTTTTGCTTTTAGTGCCATTTTCTTTCTTTTTCTATTTTTTACTACTCTAGAAGTAAAGAGGTATTTTTTTTAGTTACTGATTATTTTAGTGCTATTTTAATTCTTTAGTAATTTAGTTAATTGAAATTAATTTTAAAAAAATAGTTAATTTTTAATTATTTCAGTTAATTAATTTTTATCGTCACTTTTAGTTAATTAATTTTACCATTATTTTTAGTTAATTAAATTTTAGTAGATTTTGGTTGATTAATTTGATTTTTAGTTAATGAATTTTATTTTATTTTCTTCTTTTTTTGTTAATTATAATTTAAAAATTACATAAAATAGTTCGCGACGCAGCTGCAGTTTTGCTTCAAGTTTTGCAGGATGGGCCAAAAATCATTTCTCAGTTTTAAATAATTATAATTTTTAATGTTTTAGAACGTATTTATTAATTTATATGTATGGTATTATATATATACAATATATGGAATTAATTTTTGAACTAGGATTGAAAAACAATACCTTTTAGGTGAACACCAATGCCCAACTTGCTAATATAGCTCTATACTACCCTGAGAAGTAAAATGGTCTAAGAAATTTGATTAGTTTGTTTTTCAACTTCGATTTTTCTTACGTACAACTTATGTCTTTTCTTATAAATATATATAAATGTGGACTAAAAGTTATTTTGCAATTTAGGTATGAATAAATTTTGCGATAATAATTATTAGTTGGTTTAATATCAAAATCTGAAAACCAAGGCTACAGGTTTCAATTATGGAAAAATGCACAGCTGTAAGTAAAAGTGAAAATTATTCAACTTTGATAGGGAAATAAAGGTTCCCTTGTCCTCACACAGTGGGCATTGATTGACTGATTGCTTAATACCGTCGCACTTGGAAGCAATGCGAAGGTTGTTGGTAATGGATTTCGTAATTTTAGTTAAACCTCGTTCAAGAGACGAGGACGACATCTGAGCTGGTACCTCCCTCTCCAAGTTTTCCGCACAGACCTCTACAGAGTTAAACGTGCAGCATCCCCGCAACACGGTGGATCTTCAGTGGCCTCAGATTCGAATTCACGACTTAACGTCGGCCATTACTACTAGGCTACTGCGGCCACCACACAGGGAAATTTGAGTCATTTTATTTAAGAAAATCCTGCTTCTAGTTTTATGATATTCGCATTGGTTACGCATTTCTTGTCAAAAGGGTCGCTCTAAGATACCCCAAGGACTGGAGTGAGTGAGTGAATGTAAAGTTTATTGGCGCAAGAGCCAGATATGGCTATGCTGCGCCAAACAAGATTAAACTGTGGTCTAGACGTGAAGTTGAAAAAAAAGGTAAAAATGGTTGACAAAAAAGAGGGTCGAAAATAGAGAAGGATCGCTAGGGTATCCCGGGAGTGCGTCACCCGTGTTTACCAAAGACAGTAAACCCCATGGGAAAGAAAAAGATCACTAAGGTGCCTCGGGGTCATGATGCCCGTACTTACCTGAAGAAGGCAAGTCCCTGAGGTCCCCTGATATAATCCCCAGGGGCAGGGTGCCCGGCTATACCCCCAGACGCTGGGTACCCATTTTAGTCGCCTTTTACGACATGCATGAGCTACAGTGAGACTATTCTGTCATCCCCGGTCACCACACGGGTCCCCAAGGACTGGAAGACCCCCTCTCAACTTGCAACCAGGTCAAACTTGATCGTGTTGCATTGAAAAACATTGCTGAAAAACCAGAAGCAGTAACTCGACCTCTCTTGGGAGTGAACTTAGCATCAGTCCTTACGTTCCTCCGATCTCACAATACCAGATTTTTTTTTTTCTTATGGGGTACCTTAAAGTTCGTGTTTTCCTCAATAATCCTAAAAGAATTGCTCAACTGAAAACCATTGTCCATCCAGAAATTTAAAATACATGCAAGAGTAAGCTATTATGAAAAATGTGGAAGTAAAGACTCTGTTTTGAGAAAACTGGACATTGATACTTACCTTAAGAGATATTGTTTTCCAGAGAATTAAAAAAAAATCGAAAAAGATGTATAATATCACAAAAATAAATGAATACATTATATAATAAGAAAACTGTATTAATTTAAAACTGTAAAGTAATTTTTGGCTCTCCCGTATTTCATATTTATAAAAGTTTTAAATATATATTTTTAGAAGCAAAAAATAATAACCATCATTAATTATGATACGAATATTTAGTTGAATAAAATTTGAAATAGTTCTTATTAGTTTTATCACACATTAGTTTATTGAGTGAAACCCTATCGAAAAGTTTATAAAGAGAAGAAAAATGAGTGGTGTATGTATACACGTCAAAACAATCTTTGGCAAGACTTTTGAGTATGAATATACGTATCGTTATGTATACTACTCACAATACTTATAAGTGTCTAGTGTATGCGCATGATATGCCAAGCATACTCATTTGAATGTGTTTACTTTATAAATCAGGAATTTCAGAAAAGCCTGGACCTTCATTACAAAAATAGAGTTTATATTTGTGCGTGCATCCTTATACTTTATTATGTTTGTCATATCTGATGCCTGTTGGGGTGAAAGAATTGTGGTAACCCTCCCTATTTGTTAAGGAAGTGGTTGTCAGTGTAAGGTGAGCAAAGGGAGAAAGGGGTAGGAGCGGAAACGATATACGAGAGATATAGGACAAATTGAAAAATAAATTCTTTTATTATTGTTAAAGATTGGGTCTTTGTTGAGCAAAAGCCCTCCCAATATTAAATAAATTAATATAAAAAAAAAACAAATTAAAATGTATTTATTTAAGGTTGCGTGTTCGCTTTTCCGTATTGACTGTGGGTTAAAATGACATTTTTGAACATTGTTTCATTTAGCTCTATGTCGTCTGGTAAAGCATTCCTATGCTCTAAGTGAAGTCTTACTTTTCACATAATCTACGAAATACGCGGGACATTGAAAGTATGACAACGCAAGAAATCGAATCGTACTTATCAAAATAGTGTATAGCCTTATGTATGTTTATAAGTGTGTAGTGTACTTACATAATATACCTAAAATACACGTAATATGTAACATATTCAGCAAATTAGGAAATTATACGATCACTAATGAACTTGTGCTTTTCTAAACAAGAAGACATAATATGCGAATTTTTAGCGTGTGTGTTTGAAATCGATCGAAAAATACTCTGTACTAATTGCAACTTAAGTTTTATTAATATCCATTCATTTTTCGTAAAATTGAATAAGATGTATGTTAAGAAATGTTATAAGACCATATGAGAAAATTACCATATTATACGTCCCATCAGAATCATTACAAAACGCATACGTTAGTATTTCATGATCACATTATCTGAAAAACAAAAAGTGCAGTTTTTGATTGCGTTATCCACGATTCCTTTGAAGATGCCATGAGGGAAAGAGTGAGAAATTTTTTAATTTACTAGGGTATTGGTTAGCCTGAAAGAGAGAAATAGCTAAGTTAATGAAGCGTTCTAAGACCGGTATTCACAGTGCCATAATTGAAAATGGTGATTTCAACGAAATTAAACGATTTGGTAGAAAATTGATTTTTTGGCAACAGACGGCATTTTTGACTATCTACTGAAAGAGGTCTACCGATTCTCAAAATTTTGGAATATTTCAGCAAAAAAAAAAAAAAAAACCCGTCAACGTTTGGAAGAATCTTTAATCAAATACAAATACAAAATTTATCAAAAGGGAGTAAACAGCTAAGTTGCTGAATCGTCATTGTGAAGAAAGACTGGAATAGGCTGAAAATGTCATGTCGTGGAATGATGAGTGGAGACAAATATTTTCTGACAAAAAGAAATTTGACCTTGACGGTCCCGATGGCGACAAAACACTGGTGGCGTGATTTGGGGAAGGAGTCGAAAGAATGCTTCGAAAAATTCCTTTTGATGTAGTTGATAAGAGCACAGCAAAAATACAAATAGGCAGACTTTCTTCGAGCTTGATGATTGAGGGTTCGAAAGCCACGGGCACTGAAGGTCAACTATCTTCCCCGCCACGGGGCTGAAGAACATCAATCACCGAAGTTCTATTATTTGCGATTTCACAATAATCCGAGTTTTTTAATAACCCCGCGGGTGCTCTCGTCCAATATCAATTGGGTTACCGGAATAGTACTGCTCTGATTTTTTTCCCCTCAATTTCCAACCCCTAGATTACTATCATAATTATAATGAAAAGCATTAATATTTTTTTTTTGCACCAAGTAATTTAAAAATGTGTTTGAATACGTAGAGTAAGTGTTATTTCCTTCACAGAAAAGACCTATGATATGCAAATATTCATCAATTTTGGTATTTAAAGTAAATAAAAATATGCCAGCCTTTAATACAAATGCTTCATTCGTTATGAATCTGATTTTGTGTAACGAAAAATCTGAACGCTATTTTTAAATTGCTTTGTCATCTGTTTGCTTTTTATTACCGAATACACAATTTCTATAATTGAATTGGTAATTTCGAAAAGGGGTTATCTCAATTTTTTTCACATATTCACTTATGGGTGGTTTTCTTAGTATTTTAGCATCGAATCATGTGTTTCATATGAAAACCGGACATATCTAATTCGCTAAGGCTGGAGTATCCTAAGAAAGCGGAGTCGTTTTCTGACTGCCGCAATATTGCTTTGGATGACGTCATTAAGACGTTGTCTACGTGAACCAAATGACGCGTTTTCCTTAAGCGTTGACTGTGTGAGGAAACCACGTCGCTAGTTTTCAAAGACAACGTTTCCATGATAACCTTAATATCACGGTCGCTAGATAATGACATCGGTTTCTTAAGAAGCCGTAGCTTTTGTTAACTAAGATAGGCCGCTGTAGCATAGTGGTCAAGGTCGTGGACTAGCGGCCGGCGGTTTTCGCTCAGTCGCGGGTTCGATCCCTGGCCGCCAAAGACCCGCCGTGTAGCCGGGGCTGATGCACGTTAAATCTGTTCAGGGTTCAAAGTCCTCCCGTTGGCGTGGTGTGGATGTTAGGAGAGGGGGATGCCAGCTCAGGTGTCGTCCTCGGCTCTTGACCGTGGTTCAAAATTACGAGGTCCGTCGCCAATAGCCCTCGCGTTGCTTCTAGTGCGACGTTAATATAAACTAAACTATTAGTTAACTAAGATGCCTTCGACAAATAAAAATGAGCTTTTTGTGCCAAGTTTAAAGTATTTCTCACTTTTTAAAATTAAAAACACAGTGGAATTCATATATTAAAATTTTGATACGAATATATTTGTGTACTTTTTAAATGCAAAAAAAACCCCACATTTATGAACATAAATAACTGTGTATGAACAATTAATAACTAATTAATTTACTTGTATAAGTCGCATACTTAACATTAAAAACATCTTGCACATGAATACTACTGCATTCATGACTCATAATTTATGAACATAACATTTTATACATTGAACATGGTGTTAGTTTCAAAATTTTAAATTTTATAAAATTTACTTTTTCACGAATATCATGGAATACTTAAAATTTGCGAATGTTTATTAGAAGAAGAAAAAAAAATTTGTTCACTGTGTTGTAAGTAACCTCATTTAATAATTTGCATGGTATCAGCACTCTGGATAAAATAGATTTTGAGGAAAATGTATCGGACCGGAATCCTAAAAACCACATTTTGAGAAGGGTAGAAACACCGGTTTTTTATCTTTTATGATGTGCGTGACACGTGTGGTTATAATTTTAAAATTTGATTTCAGAACGTTCTATTTACCCAATTCTCATACATAATACATCTACAGGAACAGAAAAGCACCTTCTGTTTTTTTAACAATTTTTTTTTTTTTTAAAAAAAAAAGGCAAATTTAAAGCATTTTAGTTACCTTAATAAGAATCTCAACAAGCTTAGCTCCTTAAGGTAATTTCGAAAGTTGATTTCCAAACGGGATATCTCTTAAAGCACGTCTATACCAGCATATACCAGGCAATTACAAATATTTCTGCAATGAAGTAGTAATTAAGAGGCTCATGCAGTGGCGTAGATGGAGGGAGGCAACATCTGTACCCGGGCTCAGCATCCAGGGGGGCAGTCAGATTAATATTACGAAATTTTCGAATGAAAAGTTTTCCATTCTTAAATGCATTAAAAATGGAAATAAAAAATATTAGCATTCTTAGTCTATCACTCCATTAGTATGAGGATATATTTTTCAACGAGTTTTGTCTCTATCTGATTTCGTTTTAGTTCTATATATACCCAACAGACAATAATTTACCCCCTCCATTTCTCTAGTATGCTTGACTCAAAAACATTTTTGACGTTATTAAACGGGTCATGCAGCTGACATGGGGCATTAGTGTAGCTTCTGACTTCTATGCCGTGCCAAGTAATTTTTGTTTGAAAGAAAATTGATCGGGCTGTGGTGAATTATTCAAGTAGGTAGATGGCTGCAAAAGTTGAGACGTTTCTCTATGATATTTTTGAAAGAATAAAATGTAAGTAATGCAATTTTTATTTTTATTTCATAATTTGCTGCGAGTATTTACTTCAAAAATAATTTTTAAATACACTAAACGAATATTTTCTTAGAAAATTCGTTATACCGATACAATTTTCTCTCTTTTCATTTTCAGGTTATTATAATATTGTATCAATCGTAATTTTTAAGTTTTTTTTTTTTGCTATGTTATATTTGAGTAATTCTACTTTCAAACTACCATTGTTATCTTAGTTATTTTATTTCCTTCTATCTTCATAATTTTAAGGAAGCCTTGAAAATATGCGCTTAAAAGCATTTTTTTAAAAAAATAATTAAAATTATTATAAATAAAAAATACTTTTTTTGCTTTTTAAAACATTATTATTTTGAATGCATGTTTTAAAATTTTCCTTCCTTTTCCCATTGCATTTTGGCAAACAGGAGGGAACACGAAACCTTCCCTGGCTTCACTTCTGGTCCACAGCTGCAATAGATGAAACATCAGAACAACTGTAGCGTTCTCTCTCACTTATTTTGATTATTATTCGCAAATGCAGCAAGATTTTGGAGTGATATTTGTGGGTTTTTTTTTTATCAGGAATTTCATTAACATACGCTCACAAGAGCTTACTTTCTTCAGGTAAGTTCGGGCATCACTAGCCCGAGGCATCCTTGTGATCTTTTCCTTTCCCATGAGACTTACTTTCTTTAGTAAATATGTTGATGCCCCCCCCCCCCCCCGGTGTACCTGAGAGATCATTCTGTTATGTTCTGTCTTCCTCCTCGACAACCAATTTATACATTTTTTCCATTTTTTTTAAAACGTCTAGATCACAGTTGCACGTTGTTTGGGGGTGCATGTAGCCATTGCGTTGTTCGACTTCGCCATCACTCATTCAGTCACACACTCTTTAAAAGACATGTCTTTGTAAGTTAAAATGGACTTTACCTTTCCCTACCCAGGTTTATCTTGAAAACAGGTAAAATACATTTAGGAAAAGTGTTTTTCCTGGTATACTGTAAGACTATAAATAATTATTTTGGTAATTTTGGATTATGAGCAATCCTCTTCACTGGTTTAATATTTCTAGAAATGTTACGATATGAAATTAGTTTTTTCTTCTCCTGTAACTTTAGTGAAAGTGGAGATGATTCGTTTTTAAAATGTTCGATTTAGTTTGAATGCGCAGTAAAAATAAATCATAAGTAATTGGGTTTTTTTTCCCCTTATTTCCATTGGGGAAGCATGCGTAGAATTTAGAATTCCGTACTAGACACTGAGCGTCGAAGCTTTTTAACTTATGTATATCAACTGATCAAAAAATTTTAACTCATATTTATCAACGAATCAAAAATTTTCAATATCAACCAATCAAAAATTTTCAATATCAACCAATCAAAAATTTTCAATATTAACCAATCAAAAATTTTCAATATCAACCAATCAAAAATTTTCAATATCAACCAATCAAAAAATTTCTACTCAAACTTATGAACCAATCATACATTTTTTCATTTAGAGTATATCAACGAATCGAGAATGAGAACAGCTTGACCAATGAAAATTTAGGATCAAACACGTTGGTCTCCAAAAAAAAAAAAAAAAAAAAAAACACCAAGCGAAATGTTATGAAATCAATACAGTAACATCCTTAAATGTAATGCATTATTTAATTTTTATCCTTCATTGTTAACGATATATAAAAAAAAAATAAGTAATTTATAGTCAATAATTTTCTTAATTTTGACATTTCATGCATGAAAAAGAACCTTATGTATTACTATTGTATTTTGTTACAGATAATTGTTCAATCTACAAACCAATCACAATACAACAAATTAACCAATCACCAATAGATACCACAGCATTGGTGGTCGATCATTGTCAAACCGATGAAGGATGACACACCTTTGACCTCCCATTTCTTCCATATTCTAAGTTTTTAACCTTCCCGTATCCTGTCCCTTTTTCAGGGGCACGCAGTGTGGGAAAGTGTCACTTAAAAAAAGGGTGGGACTGGCCACCTACATGCATACTAGTGCAATGCACTAACGCAAAGGTCGAATTGGGCAGCTTTTGCGTACAAGGTCAGGCCGCTTCTTAGCTAGATAAGTATTGGATAAGATAAACGATGGTATATCTACGTACAATAGCCATAGAAATGATGTACAAGAAGATAGAAAATATGTTCATTTTACAACGTTTTTCTAAATTTCACTTGGTGTGTGTGTGAGTGAGTGTGTGTGTGTGTCATCAAATTT